>JAJONR010007849.1:0-27105 GCA_029582245.1 Solanum etuberosum
ACAACATACAGAAAGAAATGAACTGAGGTAATCTGAACAACCCCTTTAGCTTCAAATTCCAAAAGATTGAATCTTTTTCATACAACATACAGAAAGAAATGAACTGAGGTAATCTGAACAACCCCTTTAGCTTCAAATTCCAAAAGATTGAATCTTTTTCATACAACATACAGAAAGAAATGAACTGAGGTAATCTGAACAACCCCTTTAGCTTCAAATTCCAAAAGATTGAATCTTTTTCATACAACATACAGAAAGAAATGAACTGAGGTAATCTGAACAACCCCTTTAGCTTCAAATTCCAAAAGATTGAATCTTTTTCATACAACATACAGAAAGAAATGAACTGAGGTAATCTGAACAACCCCTTTAGCTTCAAATTCCAAAAGATTGAATCTTTTTCATACAACATACAGAAAGAAATGAACTGAGGTAATCTGAACAACCCCTTTAGCTTCAAATTCCAAAAGATTGAATCTTTTTCATACAACATACAGAAACAAATGAACTGAGGTAATCTGAACAACCCCTTTAGCTTCAAATTCCAAAAGATTGAATCTTTTTCATACAACATACAGAAAGAAGTTCTTAGGATCAAATTAGACAGTTATAGTGAGCAATAGAACATGTAAGAAGTGAACTGAAATGGGAAAAGAAAATTTTGATACCTTAGGATTGAGAAGAAGGCGCAGAATCCAAGAAAGTAAATTTTGATTTTGTTGAAATTGCTGACGATTTGTGTAGCGAATACGTGGAAGTAGAGGGTCTACTCCTGGAAGTTAGAAAATCCGCAACACCTATTGGATTTAGCTAATAGCTGGGGTGTTCTGGTAAGGCCCTGGTTGGATCACATATAACTTAGAGCACGTGGTTTGGTCGATTATTGGTCAAAATTAGAAATTAATTAATTTATATTAATTTTTAAACTATTAAAGTCAAATCAAATCAAATATGATATACATTTATTAATTTGACTGTTATAATTTTGATTTGGTTATTAATCATATACTAAAATTAAAAGACAAGGTAGAGAGTAGAAAAACAAATTAAGTTAACGAAGGATAACCGAAAAACACACCAATTATTTGTTATAACCCTGCAAACCTTAAAGATGTACGATTTTTATCGAATACAAGAAAACGGAATTGACTGTTATTGCTTTTGTTTTAGGGAAAACTATCTTGTTAGACATAGATACATGCCGGCATGCTTTGACCTCTTTGTAAGTTGGGTGTTGGGCCCAAATAGTTATGTTTTAAGAGATGAGGGTATAATTATTTTTATTTTTTTGAGAATTAAAGAAATTTTATTAATTACCAAGTGAATATTTACAAGACCCCAAAAAAAGAAAAAATCTTTTTGGTCAGAAAATTTGGTCAGAATGGTATTTTATCTTTTTGAACATTTTTACCCTTTTAACTTTAATACCTTTTAACTAAAAAAAGGGGAAAAAGATCAGTTTATTTTAAAATAAAAAAGATATTATAGACTTTTTAAATTTATGGCCAAATTCTGATTAAATTTTCTGGCAATTTAGCATTATCCCAAAAAAAAAGGTTCTCTTGTACATTTCTTCTTAGACTTGAACAAAAAGATTCAACTTAGCAAAAAGATAATAAGGCCAAAAAGATGTCTATAACGAACTAATGTAACTAAACAACCTAATATTACATCTTATTCAATATTATTCTTATACGCTCTACGGAACGAAATCAAACCACCCTAAAGGCTAAAATCTAACACTAAGCCAATATAGTCCAACAAATGATTGGATTGGGTAAAAAGCAGCAACAAGAAATGTTTTTTTCTTCTTTCTGAATGTAGCTTTTAATTTCATCTTTCATTCAACAACATATTTTCTTTTGGCTACAGAACAACACAGCTCTAAAATTAAATCCATTGGCTACAAAACCTACCATAAAATCTACACTGTCGATTTCCCTTCGTGGGATATCCGGTTTTGGTACAAAAGGGAAGCTTCTGTTGATCACATTCCTTCTTTTGTTTCTCCATCCTAGAAAAATTTGAACCATTTCTTGATTAATTATGTGTGTCACCCCAGGTCCGTCTAGTTGGCTAAACTACATTGTGAAATTTCTAGTCAAGAATTGATGATGGCCTGAATTTCCTCCAATGTTTTCCCCTTTGTTTCTGGCACTACCTTTGCTACAAATAGTATAGTGAGTACAGAGAATCCAGCATATAGCATAAATGTACCTGAAAAATCCCAAAAAAATAAAAAAAGTTTAGTCTAAAGAAAAGCCTAAAAGATGTTACCATTTTCATATATGCATAGTATGTAGAAATTTACCAGTGCTAGTCCAGGCCATGAGGAAACCGAACGTGTAAGAAACAGCCCATGCTCCCAACCAGTTCACTAACACTACCAGGCTTCCAGCAGCACTTTTTACATGAATTGGGAATATCTGCAATATTTGAGCAGAAATTTACAAGTTATAAGGTTACACAATATTTGGATAGAAGTGATCAACGGCTAAAGGTGTATCGAGCTCAAGCTCATGTCAAATAACCTTAGACTACGTAATTGATGGAACACTACTTGAGAACAGCTCCTTCTACTAAAATAAAGCAAGTGAATTGAATTACCTCTGACATAATAACCCAAGGAACTGCTCCCATTCCAATTGAAAATGCGGATATGTAAACCAGTACACCAGATACAGCTAGAATTGGAACCCATTCAAGTAAGATGTCATTTCCCTGGTTAACAAAAAGGAAAGAGACTGTCAAATAAGAAGCAACAGCATAACTTTTATTACTAAGTGATACACGTTTTGTGCTTTCAATGAGTTACCTTTAGGTAGAAAGAAGCTCCAGTCAGAAAACAACCAAGAAATGTTCCTGTTGCTGACACCTGAAAACGATGAAACAGCTCGTATAAATGCTCTATCTTTACAGATTTTATTTAGTTAACGTTATCAGAAGACGGAAAAAAATTGAATTTACCATAAGAAGTGGCCTTCTTCCTGATCTGTCCATCAAAAATGCGCCAACAATAGTAATCGGAACCTGTCAAAGTAATAAGACTAGAGAGTTAGTGATCCAACACTTTCCACTCACTTTGGAATTTTATCAATTTTTTAACAATTTGTCGAGATTTACAAACCTGCACTACAGCATAGGCAATAGTCCCAATATTGCTATTAGAGAGTCCTGCATTTTTTCATTCACATCATTAGTAACGTTGTCCGGAGCATTTTAGTTCTTCATTGATGGAGTAAAAAGCGAAGGACAACGTTACCGGCTGATTCAAAAGTCTGGCTAGCATAGAAACCTATACCATTTATTCCTATAAACTGTTGGAATACCATCAATCCAACACCAATCTGGAAAAAAAAAAGTTGAAGAATTGAATTTCAAGAATATTAGCTCTGTCTAAGCTCTTCTAAACGCGTAATTTCAGAAAATGAAAAGGAAAATGGCTTACGATCACAGATCGGATGTATTTGCTACCAAACAAATCCAAGATTCGAGTCTTGGAGAGGCTTTGAAGAGTATCAACATAAGCTTGGATTTCAGCAGCTTCACGAGAAACATCAGCATCTTTACCGCGAAGCTTTCTCAATGCCACTTCAAATTCTTTCTCAATACCTACTTTTGCCTGCAATATTGTAATCACCAGTCTATTTTTCACTTTGTTCCCCTCTTGTTCATGATGAAACTTGAATGTAGTCCATTTTATGTTGAAAACTCACCAGCCATCTTGGAGATTCTGGGATAAACAATAGACCTACTAGCAAGAAAGTGCATGGAAGAATTCCTACAAATGAAACAACCATTCAGTACTCTGTTGAAGTGTGTAACCATTTCAACTAGAGAGAGCACATTTTTATTAGTTAATTATATTTTCAACACGCGCGCCCTCACGTGTAGGCCTGATTCTTTTTCATGGGCGAAGCACGTGGAATTTTTTTTTGATATGAGTGGTGGTGAGATTTGATCCCAAAACTTTTGTTTGATCTGATACCATGTTGAAGTGTGTAACCATTTCATCTAACAACTTTTAAGTTTTTAGTTGAGATGGTCACACGTGCTCTCTCTAAAAGCCACTTCAACATCCCCATCCCTTATGTATTCAAATTAAGTTCATTTTCTTACGACTCTGAAGTAAATTCTCTTTACTCCTTTTTTCGAGAATTTTAGTAGCTCTGTTGGTTGAGCATCGACTCTGGTGAGGTTCGATTACATCTTGTAAACAATATCTATATGGGAAGTTCCAAGAATTACCGGTTAAAGCAAGATTTCTCCATGTTATGACTGTTCCCAATAAGTAAGCAACTGATGAACCACAAACAATCATAAGCTGCAGAGTAAACAATTAGCCACAAAAGTCAAGAACCCCACAACTTATAAAATGAAAAAAAAAAAAAACTTTTTATATCCTACTTTTACACTTTTTCTATATTTATTACTTCATACTACTTATAAATTTAACAAGAACTTGACTTTGGATTTTTCTTACTTGATTAATTGTTGTCAATCCTCCACGTAAATTCTTTGGAGCTATTTCAGCAATATACACTGGAACCTGATTAGTTTACACAAGAATTTTAATTATCTTGAATTTGTTTTAGTATCCAAGAGCAAAAAAAGAAAAAAAATAACAGTGCCACCCCTGAATGGCGTGCCATCAGGATTTAGTCAGAGCTCTGATGTGGCCCTGGATGAGAAACCAAAAAAACATATATATCTACCACATAAGAGAATATTCCAATGCCATATCCTGTGAGGAACCTTCCCATATCAAGTACCAAAGTTCCCTGCATCATCACAAACAGAGAAATAATTATTTAGAAAAATTAAAGTTATTTCATTTTTTTTTAAAAAAAATAAAAAATTGCATATACATATATTCATAGTTCATACCATGGAAAAATAGACAGCTAGCCATCCTGTTATACAAAATATAGCTGACATTCTCATTGCCTGTTCCAAAAAACATACAAAAATCTCATTAATTTTAGCTTTTTAATACAAAGTTTCTTATTTTTTTCAAATTTTTTTGGTTTCTTTTACAGTTACATACCCCTTTTCTCCCTATAAAGTCTGCAATTCTTCCACTTGTGATTGCTCCAATCATGGCACCAATAGTTATAATGGAACCAAACATAGAATACTACAAAAAAAAAAATTACCTTCAATTTATCATAAATGAAAAATACATTAAAAAGTCATGAAGAATTAATTTTAAAAATATACCAACCTGGGCAAGAGTCAAATTCAAGTCATTCCTAATTTCAGATTGTGTGGGTGCAGAGTACCCCACCTGCCAAAAAAAATAATCATACAGCGGATGGATGACTATGATCGACTAAAAAGAAAAGCGAGTCATCAAAATTATAACAGGTGATAAAAAAAATGAAAATAGAAATACTTACACATGATCCAAATTCAAAAGAACCACAAACAGCAACACAAGTGCTTAATAAAACCATCCAAATAGATCCATCTTCATTTTCACAATCAACAATTTTGGCAATTTCAAGAAAGGGTTTTTCAAGACCATTCTCAATATCTTTGCACTCATCAATTGCCATTATTATTACTATTAGAGAAATTAAACAAAAGGGGTTTTAGTATTGAGTGGAAAAAAAAGTGAAATTTTTGGGAGGTATTTATATGCATGCAGGGGCAAGAAAGACAGATATTTTTGGACAACTTAATTCAATGATTGGGTTAAAAAAAATGATAAAAAAAAGGAAAGATAATTAAGGCAAATTGGAGAAGATTAGGATTGCATGTGGGATTGAAGTGTCACTGACGTGTTAATTTGTTTTGGTGTGTTCATACAACTGGAATTTCTACTTTTTTTTTGGTAATTATGCAAATAAGGACCTTATCTAAACTAATTTTATTACAACACCCTCTTCCAAATTTTACTTTTAAAAAAAATAATAATAATAAATTTGGAGCGTGTCAATGATAGTCAGGTGAAAATAGATAAAGTATTCGACTCACTTCATATTTGAAACTAATAAAAATAGGTAAATCCAATGAATAATAGAATATCTTCTTAGCATGTAAAGAAAATAAGTACTTTCATATTACAAGAGTTTTAAAAAAATCTTTTTTCTCCTTTTAGATGTGTTTTGTTTGAAGGTAAATATTTTTATGTTTTTCTAGAAAATATTTTTCTGGACAATGAGTGATCTTGAGTTGAGGTCGGGAGGTTAAAATTCGAGTCTTAAATCGGAGTCGGGAGTTGGATTTCAAGTCTGCACAAAATTCGAGTGTTGAGGTTAAAAAAAAGTTTTGAAATTTTTCCCCTTATTTTATGTATGAAAATCATTTTTTAAAGAAAAAAAATTGAGTTTTTGGCTAAAATCATTTCTGAAGTATGACTTAAACTTATATAAGTGAACAAAAAACATCTTTGTATTATCCAAAAAGTTGCAAGATTCATCCTTCTGCCTATTTTTTTTAAGAAACTCACGCCATCAACAAAAAAATGTGCCAAGTCGAATGAATATATGTACACATGGTTAAGCTAGTAAAGTTTGGTGATTTTTCTAATTTTTAGAAATTGAGGGTTTAAATCATATTCAGACAAAATATATTCAAATTCTAAATTTTAGTTGTAAAAAGTATGGCCAAATACAACTCCAACTTCAAAAATTTCAAATAAAGTAATTATTTTTTTATTTTCATAACTAAACGCCTATGTAATTTCACTAAATTTTCATCTTTTCTGTACATTGTAGAAAATGTGAATTGCACTGTATATAACGTACATACGTACTAAATGTTTTATTAAAGAAAATCTATAAATAGTTGGGCGTAATATTTTTAAAATGATGTTTTTTTACATAATTTTTCTAACCATTGGAACCTACTGTATAAATATTTCAAAACTTATGTAATGTTGCAAGTCAATTTACTTGATGATGCAAAAAACATATAAACACACAAAATTTAAATTCTGAGAATGAAAGATCCATTTCATATCCATATCCTTATTCTTCTTCTTTTTATCCATATCCTTATTCTTTTTAGATAATTTTGATCTTCTCGTTGTGGCTAAGATATGACCAATTTTTTTTTTTAAATAAAAATTTATTGGTTCAATCAGTTTCTTAACAAAAATAGACTAAGGATGATTCTTGTTATTTTTTAGATAGTATAAGGATGTTTTTTGCTCACTTAGATAATATAAGGATGTACATTAGATTTGAGTCAGTTGAGGATGATTTTAGCCGAAAACTTAAAAAAATAGAGGAAGGTTTCTGATATTGGTCCACGTAAGATATATAATATTGATATCATATTGAACTTTGAAGTTCTATTTTATTTTATTTTTTGCAAATTTGAGTCAAAGGAAATTTATGGTAATTATAAACGTTATACAATTGTCTTATTAACATTTATAATTGTGTAATTAGAGCTCAGCTGAATCAGCTACATGTGATCAGTGGCTCCTTTAATTTTATCGTTTTGTCATAATTGATAACTTTCTAATTTGCGTTGTTTGTTTGGTAAACTAGTTTGCCTTTCATTTGAGGATAAAGTGTCAAATTTGCACTTTGAATTATGTAAATTATTTATATTTGCTTTCAGTTAATAATTGAGGTCAAACATGTTCATGTCATTACAAAAAAAATAAAAAATGGAGCATATAGACACACGTCAATACACGTAGAATCTAAATTTTTACATAGAATGTCACGTAGTACCAGTGCCGGCTCTTGCCTATAAATTTTAAGGTCAATGCCTTAGGCCCCTAATTTTTGGGGGGACTCAAATTTTTACAAATAATAAATTGTTTAATTTTTTCATGAAAAAAAATAATTATTAATAATAAAAAGTAATATATATATATTATTTTAATCTTCTTAACCCCATTAAAATAGAAGAAATCAAGAAAACATTGTTTTGGATTCTTACAATTTTTTCGCTAACACTCATATTATTTATCCTTTTTAACTCCTTTTGCACTCTATTTTTTTCAAATCTTTGATAGTTAGAATAATACTATGTCAAAAATATAAATCAATAGTCGAAAAGTGTTGAACAAAGTGAATTACAAATTCTTTTTTTATTTCTTCGTAACTTTTCATATTAAAGTAGGGTATACCACTTATCAACCTTTTGAATCAGATTCTATGATTCTAACTCTTATCTTTATTTAAAGTTTATCAACTTATTACTTGTAAAATTATGTTATCAATTCATATAATAATTGTCTCAATAAAATGATGTTTTTCAATATTGAATTGATAAAATCTTACCTAAAAATAATAATTGAAAGAAAGTATTTGAAAAAATCATTTATAAAAAAAAAGATATTAAGTAATAATTTACATCTAAAAAATTTAGAAAAATAAATAAACACAGATAGAGTTTAATTAAACTTTAGGCCTCTAATTAGAATTTCGCTTTAGGCCTCGAATTATATTGAGCCGCTCCTGCGTAGTACGTGTATGACTATTTCTTTAATTTTATACAAATTTAAGTATCTATTTATACACATCCAAAATTAAAACACAGTAAAATCACGTTTATGTATTATAATACCTTCTTAAACTAATTCCAAATTGGAATTGCATTTTGGGATCCAAGTGATATAATTTATTTTTTTCTATTTCAAATAGAACACTCATATTTATTCACAATATAATAATATATGAAAGATAAAAATAATCCAACCCCTCATGCATTAAGGACCAGTTTAATCATTTTCTCATACATTTTACTTCAAAGCAATTAAGAAATTAATTTATGAATTTCATATACTAACAAATAAAATACGTCCTTTTTCTTTATGTTATGGACACCATTTTTCTTTTTTTAAGACTCATAAAGGTATACTAATAGATTAAGCAACAAGTCTATATCATGGAAACAACAAGTGTATTAAAATTTATTGAATTTGATCGAACTCGCACGTGGATTACTAGTTATCGAAAGCTAAAGAAAAATACAAGAAACATGTGGTGATACAACAGACCAAGATGCATGGATCTTTCTATAGTAATTTTTGTAATTATTTGAATTTGCCACTTGAATTATTATAGTAGGAGTAAGATTTAAATAATTGGTGGACTGAAATATTAAGTGGATTGGATTTGTTTTAGTACAAAATCGGCCGTACAGACGTCAATTAATGGATTAATCATATTATTAAAAATCCCTACAACTAACTACTTCACATGTTAATTACTAGGCTAGTGGATTACTGCATTTTTTTAATAGAGATTATTGTTCGTCGGATACGTTAAACATAATTATGTCCCTCATATTTTTTAATAGAGATTATTTATTTCTTCTTTAAATGCAATGATTCTTTTTTCTAAATGTGTATTTCTTCTTTTTCTAGCCTTGGTTAGAATATTATTATATTTAGCTAAATAAAAAAAATTATAATCATAATATCGTTGTTCAAATTTTTGAAGATTTTGTCTACAAAATTGACCCTAAAAAGATGATTTAAATAACTAGTAAACTTTAAAAATGTTTTTTCACAAAATACATAAGTGAATTTCTTATTTATTTTTAATATTTGGTAAATAAGTAAAAGAAATATTTTTAAAATATTTGTATATAAATTAGCAAAACATTGCTTGGGTCGGATTCAGATAGAGCGGACGTTTGGGAGTGGAATGATCAAGAGATGAGGTTTGGAAGATTAGGTGGTGGAGGAGATAATTAACTTGAAAGTTACTTATCAAATTTAGTTTTCTTATTTCCATTATGTACGTCATTTTCTTCATTTTTATGAAGTTTGTTTTCTTTAGAAAAATATTTTGATCAATCAAACATGAAAAAATTAGAAAACATTTTTTGGTCTACCAAATACACCTTATAAGAGTAAAATCAATTGGTTGAATAAAACCTATTCACTTAATTAAAACTTTATTAAAGCAAGGAAGATGAATTACATGTGAAAACTCTTTTGTCACTATAAAGTGGTGGAAATTTTTTAGACAGTTGTATATTATAACAAAAACAATTTTTAGTGATAATAAATATGCATATTATCGATATTAGTTAATTCTAATCATATTCAATACATGTATAGATTTTAAGAACATTTACAAAATATATTAATTATCTTTAAAAAATATTTAACGATAATAAAATTATTAACGTTAATTAATGATATTTTTAATATAATGATTGTTGAGTGATAGTGATAGGCATTGTGTGTATATGTAATAAAAGTATTTTACATCATTTCTGACATTACTTAATTGTCATCATAGTTTGCTGTTTAGACTAGCTAGTATATATGCATTTTCTTTCAACTTTTGTGACAGATCCATGTATAAGAATTATTAAATTAAATGAAAAGATAACATATTCTAAACATGATAATTACATAAAGTAAACAAAAGTGGGTGTATATTAATTCAACACCGACGAAATCTAATAGAAATATTATGTTAACTCATATTTTCTGTTCATTGCTTCCTAAAGTTACCAAAAGTATGATTTTTTAATCTTTACTGACTTTAGGAAGCAATGAATCTGTAACAACGTGACAGTGGTTTTATATGGTGTAGTTCGAGTTAGTTTTCGGGTAAAATCAATTTTTCATTTATCGTTAATGAAATGATTTACAAACATACAAATACATCTAAGGATTGTTTAAGACTCCAAGTTTCAAAAGTCTTCTTTCATTTTTTTCTTAGATATCGTGTCAAGTACTCAAACGGTATTACATAAAATTGGACTCTTATCCAACAACTTGATCATTAATTAAGTACGTTTAATATAGTCACGCTAATTAGATACAATGTAACACATTAGATACACCAAATTGGTATTTGCATGTTGGTTATGTAGCTCTGAAACTGTATTGATGTATATGATCATTTCATTTAAAAGATTGATATGTTATTTACTTGATTAATTATATGCTCAACACACTCTCATACATGCAGACTTGATTCTTTTGTACGAGTCAAGCACATAAAAAAATGTTTTGATAATTGATAACAATAAGACTCGAATTCAAAATCTCTGGCTGTTTTGATACCATATAAAGGAAAAAAAATGAATTTTAAACCTAAAGTCTTAACTCATCTTCGAAAACTAATTCATATTAGATCTCACCCAATGTCCCCCGACCTAACTCGCCTAGCGTCTCCCTCCTCCTCCACCACCGTCTTGACTCTGAAAGTGGCCAACACTTTGGAGCTGAAGCAATACCGAGTGAGATTCAAACAACTACGGTCGATCATCCATTTATATATTATTGTTGCATAAACCTACAACCCACTATTTCAAAATTTCACGTGTATAGCAATGTCATTTGGTGTGAGGGATAAAAATAAATAGTCCTGGGATAAAATTATGGTGTCTTGTTTGGTTGTCATGTTTGGAATAACTTATCCCACCATTTATACCATAGTGATGGGATGAGTTATCCCATATACATGGTGGGATAAGTTATCCCAGGATAATTAATCCTGGGATAACCTATCCCATCACTATAAATGGTGGATAAGTTATCCCAAACATGTCAACCAAACAAGACACCAAATTTTTATCCCAGGACTATTTATTCTTATCCCTCACACCAAACGGCCCCTTAGGTCTTAGCCAATCAAAGATTTAGTTTGGCATTGAAAAAACAGGCTTGATACCATATTCTAGGCATATTCACATCAAAATGTTTAAAGAGCCCCCCAAGCTCAACCAAAGCTTAAAGCTGTTGAGCACAAACAATATCAGTGTATCTGCTCTTTGGGGACAACTGATGTCAGCAATACGAAGTTTTTGGGGTGACTATCCAAGAACTTGTACAAAGAAACCACACAACTATTTGAAGCTACATAGCTGATATAGTTATTCTGTTTACATAGCACAGGTAGTATAGTACATCAAGAATGCCACAAAGCATGTCTCCCAGCAAGCATTTGGTCAGGACTCAGGACCTAATCATCAACTCTCCACTCAATGCTGTCCAGTTTTTTGAGACGCAGTTGTAGCAAACACATGAATATCATACAAGATCAGCGACGAAGGGGGGACCCGAGCAATGGAAATCACACCTATATTCTGTGACTGCAGACCGTCATTTTGGTAAAAGTTACATGCTATTTTAAGTTTTGTCAAACAAACACCTCCGGATTGTCATAGCGATGTCACCAACTTTTCTAGGGTGCAGGAATGTTGCACATAGACCAAGACACAAAGCAAAACCAGAGATTACAAAAACAAGAGTACGAGACGTCAAGACTGTCTTTCTAACCAAGAAGCCACAGGACTTCCCTGATTGTTCTTCCTTCACTCTCAATGGCAATTCTGCATCCAAAAGTGGGACTGTAGAAGTTCTCTCCCAATAAGTAGGACCAAACTCTATGTTGTGCTTATGTGGTACCTCTGTGTCCTGCAAATTAGGAAGCTACAGATATAGTTAATTAGCATCAGGTATGAGTCATCACCCTTTAAAAACACGATTTTCTATAGTAAAAACATGAAATGAGCAGCTACAAGACATTCTGAAGGTAAAAAGTAATTCAAATGTGCCGCCCTACTCAAATTTGTAACCTAAAACAGATTAATGACCATCATTATGCATAATAAGTGCATAGATAGTGTCTTTAAAAGCAAAAAGCGGCCAGTAAACAAAACCAAACATATATGAATGCTACAGTGATTGAATAGCAACTAAAACAATTAAATTCAGTATCCAAAGTAGCCAATATTCAATAATACCTAGATTAATTGAACTCCTCAAAGTTGAGATTCAACGAACCAATTATTTTTAGTTGGGATCCCTTTGCACGTCATCGTTTGAAGCCATTGGGATCCCTTTGCGCATCACCATTTGAAGCGCATAGCTTCACCCATGACGCGATAATGTCTTTGCTTCCCTTCAAGCAACCAATAGAACTTTTCACCAAGTCAAGCTCATTTTAGATGGACTAGGCGCTTGGTCATGTTCAAGCCTAGCGAGGAACAATTTTGATTTGGACTTCAACGCCAAGGTAAATTTTTTATATACCAACCGTTAGATTTATTTGCAGCTTATTCACCAACATAAAAATAAATGTAAAAGATTATTCTAACTCAATGGATTTAATTTGAATACAATATGGCAGCGCACAATTGTGCAACATACTCAGTTAACATGGCAATGTCGAAATGAGATTGTCATTCGATTGATAACTGGAAAAACAGATTGCATATGATTTTGGAAGATTTGACTAGAAGTATTTACCTCCTGCATAATTTGTCCCGAATCTCCCGCAAAATATTCCTTTAGATGCAATCTTTCCTTGAGCAGATTATTTTTCTCGAGAATATTCTTCTGAAAAAGTTTCATGTCAGCATCAGTGATGCCAGCTAACATGTTTCTCTTCACCATATTTTCAAAATAAGACAATACTCTTTCCAAAATAATAGTTGACTGACTTTCCATTAAAATGTTCAACAAATAATTAAATCTCTGCATCTGTACAGACGCCAGAATCTGAACATTTTCTGATGAAGGCTCCCTTAGTAACCATGCCACATCCAACATAAATTCTGAAAATTCTGATTTTCTAGACGTGGAAGCTTCACATGGAGAACAAACAGCAGTGCATTCTGACCCTCCAGAACAGAACTTCCGCTGTATTTCCTTCATTTCTGCACAAATATCCTTTTCCGCAACGAGGATGGGGATGAAGTTAGATAAACCAGATTCATTCTCAACCTACAAAATAGACCAGGTTGGATCATTTACAGCCAAGATTAGTGAAACACAAATACAGGTTCAAGAATATTAAATACATGAACAATTGATATCTTGCAAGAGATAGCACTCTGTATTACTCCATCAGCACTCATATTCAGTTGGGAAAGACCTTTACGTTAGAAAGTTGAGGTTCATTTCATTGGAAATTATCATCAAGAAAGTGTTGTATAGAAGTTACAAAAGTATAGCTAGCTCTACCATCTTTTTTTCAATACAAATGATGATGCTGTTGGGGTCAATTTGCACTCAACTCAACTAATCCACCGGACAATTTTCTATAGCTCACAAATACAAGTGCCAGGTAAGGCTGCCCACCAAGGGTGATGCAAATAGACTCGTACTGAGTGTTTTTGCTAAAATTTGAACCTGGAATATCTGGTTCATCACTCTTATGCCTCAACTCAGCCACACCCTTGGGGATTATAATTAGCTCCTCTTCTGGTGTACGGAACTTGTAAAATCTATAAATGTGACAGATTTTCCTTATAAAAAATAAAATGCAATTTGACTTTTTCTAACATTATTCCTTCAGTAGTTCTCTTTAATAATATAACTATATAACAAAATATAATGAACTATGCACGGTGCCTGTTATATGAATGATACATTTATAGGCCAAAAAGACAAAACTTGAAATGAGGACAAAAGAAGATATTTAGTTAGAACTTCTACCTCAACAAAAGCAGGGCCAAAAAGATCTGCTTCAGTTCTAGGGACATGTATCTTTAATAATTGATGCTCCATGCTACTAGAATCACCTTCAATTTTACAATCTGATGGTACGACATTGATATCATTCCCCAAATACCTTCCCCCAAATGACACAAGAAACCTGTAAAGTGTCAAGGGCATCAAAATGTTAATTTATAATACCTGATAAAAAATAACATGAAAGATAACATCAATTTCCCTGGAAAGCCTCCATGGCAATAGTACTGATAGGTGTTTAATTTATTTCAGCTCTGAAAAAACAAATTACAAACTTTCAGAGCAAAACTGCAACTATATCTATTAACATAGCACGTATGAGTGAATTGTCCCCACTAGGGGGAAAAGAAAGTTGGTATGAGTGAACAAAAAAGCTTCCGATTTGGTTTGATCAATTATCCTGCTAAATCTAATGAAAAAACAACGAATAGCTCATTAAAATGATCTATAAGTATAATGTGGTCAAATGCATGTATAATAGTCACAAAAAAAAGAAGATAAAAGTTGAGAACAAACAAGAATAGCTTGCAATCTGGTCTGATCAAATAGTTGTGACCCCCATGACAGAAGCCGGGCTAATGAAGGCGAGTCAAAGAGAAAGACTGGCATGCCTCCTAGGCTGACGAGTTTCTGAAGGCTACATATAACACTTTAGTCAAATTTCATATCAGAAAAGACAAGGAATTAAGTGCTATATAAGATAGAGCACTAGTTCAGAGTATGTGTGCCTTGGGGCTCAATCATGGTGTAGCCCGAGGCACAAATCCGTGATGTCTGTTGGGTCGAAGCAGACAATATGTGTCATGGGCTTGGACTGTGATAACAGTCTTCTGAAGTAAGCAAACAGAGCAACCATGGATCATTAAGACGATATACAAACTTATCTTTCTATTTTACTCCATCAAAAGCAATACTCCATCCAATTGTATGAGAAGTATTTGACTGAACACAAAGTTTAAGAAATTGAAGACTTTTGATATGATAGCCAAATATATGTGAAGTACCAAAATTTTTGTTTAAAGTTCAAACTTTTTTCGATAATGATATGCAAAGTACCAAAATTATCCTTTTAAATGACTGATGATGAGAGTTTTGTATTGTCTTGTCATTTATATGAGTAGTGGTGGGGTCTATTGTCCGCTTTGCAGACTATTGTCTATGGCATTTTGTGGTTTCAAAAGTGTATCAAGAGCAAACAATTTCATTACCACTATGAGGCATGTCCTTTCTTTTGTTTTTTGTATATCTTTTCGTGTCATCGAATTTGAACATGAGTTCCCTGTTTTACTACATCTATAGGTGCAAACAATGATGAGACATTGGGTTACAGGTATTGCGTTCTCTATGTAATAAAGAAGATTTTAGAAATAAAAATCCCTGTCCTAACACATCATTAACGCTTCCTAGCAAACCTGAGCTCATCGCCTCATCCATAACAGATCACCATAGCTAACCTATTTGCAACCTCAGGAACTCGTGGAACAACTGCTACTTTTTATTGTTTGTCATTATTGTAATTTTAGCTATGTTCTGCAAAATGTTTATGTGTTGTTTCTGGACGCTTTTACTTATTTTTATTTTGATAAAGTAAAAAAATTTATTGACTAACCTGTATAAAAGAGGTGATACAAGAGGTATACCAAAAAAGTAAAAATCTTACAAAGAATTATATGGTTTTCTACGAAAGACACCCTACTTTCTATACTTGAAGAGATCTTGTGGGTGCCTCAAAAAGAAATAAGGGCTAAGAGGCCTATTCCTCATACGAACAAAGTCAAACACTACCCTTACAAAAGCTCTCCCATTTCAATTATAAGTAAAATTTATAGACTATAAATTTGTCGCAATGTATTTCTTGCATTTCTTAATGGTCATTAGTACTTCTTACATTTGTAATTATTTAGGTTGTACAAGATTATACACAAATGTTAAGCCGAGCTCGTATTGTGACCCTCTGATCTTAAAATTATCATACTTCCATTTGATGTGCCTATTATGTCCATACTACTCACGAGTCTGGCACAGCCCTTCATCAAAAGTCGATCCAAGGACCAATGACATCTCTTTGACACCTAACCGATACTTATAAGCTCTTACATTGATGCAATTCACCTAATTCAATAACTTCTATCCCTCAACAGTGTGGTTAACATCCTTGCATCCTGCTGAAAAAAAAGCAACCACATACAGACTCAGTTTCTAGAGCTTGGATATGCTAGTTTTTAGTAGTCGGCGAGCTTGAGATTTCTTTCGCCCTCAAACAACTCAGTTCCTATCATAATATCTCCTGTTGATAATAGTGGGGAACTCAAGCTACATCGACAGTACTTAAATAAGCAGAATATTAGTTCAGGAAAATATAATTTTAACTCATACCGGAATCTGGGCTGCATCAGATTGCTTCCACAGGCAAAAAACTCCATAGGCTTGCCAGCCTCAAAGCAAGTAGGATGAATAGACATAAGCTTTGGTGCTGGTCCCTTCAGCTTGACTTTAACTACTGAATTTTCACCTGCTTTATCAAGAATTGTTACCATTTGATTAAAATGAAATGGCGGGATCAGTAGCATTAGCCAAACAAGATCTACATCAAATGAAAAAGTAAGGTCCCAAAAATAAAGGATTAGACTAGATTGATCTAATATAAGTTCGTCGCAACCAGAGCTTGAGGGTAGGGAACTTGAACTACCATTTACCTTTGGTAACACGAAATACCATGTTGTTGAGATAAATAAGAAAGCTTCCTCTTCCACGAAGCATGTTTCCAGGTGATGCAATTAACTCATATAGGTGTGCAGCTGGGTCTTCTAGTAACTGTTAAACCCAATGCGGAACTCGATCATTTAGAAACAAATTATGTTTAATAAGAATAACAGGAAAATTCACAACTAAATGTTACAGAAGCCACATGTAGAGGAACAGTTGAACAGAAAACAGAATGATAACTCTTCAGTAATATCTAACTCCTGCAGCCTTTCATTTTCATTATTGCATTCTGTTCTATGAGAGGAATTCCTGACTTAGTAACTCAAAACACAGTCTCTTAATTAAGAGATCACATTATTCGTAGTACCATTCAAAGAGGACATTCATCACTAACTCAACAATTGTACTAATCCACGGTAATACCCAAATAAATTAAGACCAATCACACGCAGAATTGATTATCACCAGAGAGGAACAGTGACTATATTACCTTACCCCACTTGAATGTCGGCATTGCAACAAAAACTGTCAAGATTGTACAACCTGGACGAATATAGCCCTCCAATTCGACAGGCATACTGGCCAACCACTGGAAGATCTGTAAAGTAATATGTCAATCAACCCGAAGAACTCTATGGAAGAAAAGAATTAACATTCTCTTATGTACTAAACTGTAATAATAATCCTTTAAGTACTTGGTGCCGGAGTCTTCGAGGGAACTCTGCGGGGTTCCAATCATAAAGCTTGAATGAGATCCGACCAGTGGGGCACTAGCCAAAAAGGAACAATGACCAGTCAATTCAAAGTATAGTCCAGATATAAATGGAAAGTATTGACATTAGAGAAATTATGTCAGCAGACCTACCACTGAAGAAAGGGCACTCTTGTTGTCATAATAGGATGGAGAACGGGAATTTTTGTAGTTCTCCTTTTCTGCATCAGCCTGTGTTTCACCAGAAGCTGTGAAACTATCACTGTGATTATTTTGGATGCCTTGAGTAGAGCATATTGGCACATGTCCTTCAGATTCTAATAGGATTTCCTTTTCTCCTAACTGGCTGCCCATGCATGTGCTATCTGGCCACCCAGAAAAATTTCAGGAAATACACTAAACAAAAATTTGAAGGATGAACTTAATGATATTGAAAAGGTCATACCATGCCTGGAAAAACAGAACTTTCTCCAATTCTAACCATGTTTGATAGAAACATATCCATGTTATCAGTTTAAACTAGTACCCTAAGACATGGAACATGGCATCTACTATAGATGAATTAAAGGTAGACGTACTACGTTCAAGCAATGATGTGTACTCAAGTTCAATATACCTTTGACGATGTCGTCATCACCACTAACATCATCAGCCGTTGTGACCTGCTGAGATTCCTTTTCAGCAGACGTTTTGGACGAATCAGTGGCTTTTCTCCTACGCCTGTTGTTGTGTCGCTCTAATTTTCTTCTACAACTACGCTTACCTTCATCAAAGTCCGACAAAATATGAAACCTGGAAAAGGTATAGCACCATTAACAGATTAGTTGCATCAGCAAAAGGCATGCGCCATTTTAGGATATCTGGCAAGTTCTTGACACAAAATAGTTGTCTGCACCCTACAGTCTCACATACATACACTTAAAACAGCTGCAATTAAAGCTACAACTGAAATGTCTGTCAAAGGAACTCCAAGACAAGAGAATCCATAATTAAAAAAAACTCACTAGTAATCAGATCCCACAACTATAAATGTACTATGTCAGGCTAAATTAAACCACTAATCTTTTTTTAAGTACCAAAGTCACCAATGCAATTAGTTCACAAACTAAGCAACAGGCTATACAGTTATCACCACATTCATCTAAAGCCATCTTTTGCAAACATATCAACTTATATTTATTGGCAGGCTCTGTGAAACTTTCTTTTGTATCACTTGGAGCATTTGTTTTGCTTTGATCACTTGGGGTACTAGTAAAAGATGTTGTAGTCATTTCTCTGAACTTTTCATTATGTGGTAACATGCTTGTACTTTCAAATCAATCAACAATGTTTTAAGCCACAATCTCAAACTAGTTAGATTAGGCTATATCTATATTTGTTCTGCTCTACTTAGACTTGTAAGGGCTGTCTACCTACTGCACCCCTCCATCATTTATCCAGGCTACACTCTACCAGCATAAAACTTTTTGTACTCATCAGAAAAAAAGTAAACGTACTTGCCACACTGCTGACAATATCTCTTACTGTGCCCATCGAGAACCACAGCAGTTGCATTAGCACAACGTAAGCACACCCTGTGTCTCTTATGATACCCTTTCAGCTCACTGATATCCACCTCACAATCGGGTACTTGACACCTCGCCCCAGCTCCGGCAGAAGCCCGTACAGTCCTAGCCCGTTTCTTCCCTGGCCCTATCCCTGCCATCTCCTCTTCCTCCATCTTCTCATCTAACTCGGGGCAAGCACACGGGATCCGACCCGCCAGAAAATTCGAACACGCCATCCTTGGGTCCCTCTTCCTGATCCGACCCGCATCCGTATCTTGGCTTTGTGGTGAATCTTCCGAAGAGGGTATGACCGGCGCCACCAATTCTGTCTCCGGCTGCTGCTCTTGTTGAAGCGGGTCATCGAATGAGATGCTCAATTGTTCGTGTAGGTCGAATTCGAGTAAATCCGACCAGTCAAATAGGGATGAAGCTGCGGGGTCATCAGGGGTATCGGAAAGCAAAGAGGAAATCATCTGGGTATTCCTTAACTCGGTCGGAGCTCCGGTTTGTGACGGTGAAGAAGGTTGATTATGCATTTTCTGGCGAAGCTTCAGGCAGGATTCCTAGAAAACAGGAAGTTGGTTAGTAGTTGAGGGTGGTTGGCCTAGAAAGAAGATTGTTTGGTGGGGGTGGGTGGGGTTAAGGGAAAGAGATGCAGAGAAGGTCAGCCGTCGGGGTCAGCGGCGGCGGGCGGCGGAGTGTGGTGGCGTTAGGTGACAAGAAAATGGGGGTAAAGAGATTCTCTGTGGCGAAAAAAAAAATAAAAAAAATCGGCTAACTGTACAGACATGATAAGTCTTATATAGACTAAAAGTCATCATAAATAAAACTATATTATATATTGGATATAAATATGGAAATGGAATTAAATTTTGTTTATTTATTAAAAGTTATATTGTATGTATGATAATAACTACTAATATTAATAGTATACAATAGAATATTTTTTGCTGAGGATTAAAGGTTACTTAATTTAGATCTTATAAATTCCAACTCATCCCTTTAATGTCAAGTCAAAGAAATATTGTATACATTTGGGGTAGTTTGATGGTTGATTAGTACATAATTTAATAAATTATTCATGTATTAAAATTAATATAATTTTTATAATTATGATACCATTTACAGGATCTCTGAAGACTGGCGGTAATCCGCGCAGTCAACTTCAATCTCTAGTTTAGCATTCGAATCTAAGGAAATAAATCTGAATCGAAATATATATGAATTTTTATATAGTTTTATGATTGTATGGAATGATCTATCATTTTACCCGAGCAAGGGGCCTGTCAAGATTTAATATGTATATTTATTGAGCTCATGTGTCTAGCAGTTCTAACCGGATATAGGCGCCCTTTTTTCAACTCCTTAACGGGCTTAGAACCACGGGTGCCTAGACGAAGTCACAAAGACAAAGCCAATAAAAATAGTATCGAATCTGACTGTACCACCATCTTGGAACCAAATCAAGAAACCATATATAAATTTATTTATATTTAGATAAAGTCTAGACCCTTCATAGTGAATATAAAAGAGAAGTTAGTTAATCGACATAGATATGAATCTTTTAGCCGGACATAGTCACGGCTTTCATCGGAGAAATACTAAAAGAAGAAATCAAAAAAAATATATAATACCTTGTAGAGATGGCCGACTGCAAGGCCTATGAGCAAACTTTACAAATTTATTAACTTCCAGTCAGTATCTGGTGAACTAAAAACTTTACAAGTTTTAGAGATTTACAATTGGAGAGAGAAAGTAGAGAGAGGGGTTCCTAAACTTCTGCCTAACAAACTGAAAAACAAAATTATATATAGAAAAAGAAAAAAACATTTTGAATCTTTGTACAGTATAGTTGGGTCCCATCTGTTCCATTAACAGTGTATCTACTGTTAATCAACAGTGTATCTACTGTTGATGATGGCTTTTACTGTAGAGACGACTCTATTGTTTGTCATTTTTCTTTAATTTTCGGAGGAAATCTTCCGTTTTTCTCAGAGTATCTTCTGATTTAGTTTTTTCTGCTCACTAGGTTGAGCTTCTTGAATATCACCTGTGACGTCATCACTTGTCTCACTTCTCATAGAAGTGTTCGATTTTTCATATTGAGTGATATTGAGAAGCAAACTCCTCTTAACTTCTTCCAAATAATTGTTGATCATTTCTTCTTTATCTCTATCTTGGATGGATATTTTTCTGACAATATACCTGACCGAGCTATCAACAATTATTCCCTTTTGGGGAGTAATACAATATTCTTGGATCTTTGTTGCAATAAGATCCAACAGTTCTTGTCCATATAATGTTTTTGTTTTGGGATCTTTTTTCATCAATTTGTCTAAAAAATTATTATAAAAAGTTTTGTATAAACAAGGAATATGTTCCTCTGTGAATCCCACTTCCGGGTCCATTTATGAATCCAAGGGATAGAGAATTCAATGAAAAAATAAATTTGGTCTATTTTTTCTATATAACAGATATGATCTGTATGGCATAACTCATTTAGGTCTGGTGAGACTTTAACATATTCTTTATATAATTTAAGAAATGGATCAGACAAAAATTTTATAGTTGGGTCGTGGTATGACCACCAATTCAAAAATCAATTAGGAATTGGTCCTGCAAATATCTTTGCACATATTTTTATAAACCACTTGTATTCATGTCTATCATTATTGTAATAGAGGACTTTATCAAAAGCCTGAATATAGTCCAGTAGGTGAAACTCATAGCGATTTTGTTTAGGCTGATCTGCCTTTCTTTCATAGTGGATATACCCAGTCTTCAACAGATAGTCTTACAAATAGTTGCATACATAAGCATTCTGTGAACAAGAATGGTTAATTGTCTATCAATCAATCCATCAAGATTCCATTCGTCAGATAATCTTACAAATAGTTGCATACATAAGCATTCTGTGAACAAGAATGGTTAATTGTCTATCTGTGAACAAGCATGCATACCTATTATTATCCCAGACCAACTCCTCAAGATGTGTTAATAGAGGAACGGGACTGAAATCAGACTAATACTTTTTATAGTGGGTCAGAAATTTACTAATGGAAGCAGGTTTAAATGCAGAATTTATATAGAGTTCCCATAAACTCCAAAGGCTTAAATAAAACTAACTAAACTAATGCGGAAGAACAACCCCTAGAACCTAAAAGTCATTGTACCAAAACATCTAAAGTGCAACAAGTCTAAGAAAAATAGTGGAGCTCAAACTAAACATAAGAATATCTAATGTACTAGTCTAAGTCCGAATAGAAATGGACTAAACATAACGAGAACTCATGGCAGCCTGGAATAACTGGCTCACTTTTGAATTCAATGTCGATCACTGATCTCCTAGATGAGGTCTGTCAGTAGCCGCCTGAAGATGTCATGTACTTAACAAAGAAAGAGCAAGTGCAGTATCAATACACAACTACATTCGTGAAATGGGTTTTATGCCTTTCTTTCTCAGCTCAATTAATGTTGATTATAAAATTGAAATAATAATTATCTTTTCTAGATATGATAAAAGTAATAAGTAAAAGCAATAAATATTTTTAAAAATATTGGACAAATAAAATTAAATAGATGGAGTAATAACGTAATTTAAACAGTAAATGAGAAAAGAGTGAAACATACACATAAATCGCAATCGTTGAATGCGTTTTATGCCTTTCTTTCTCAGCTCAATTAATGTTGATTATAAAATGGAAATAATAATTATCTTTTCTCGATATGATAAAAGTAATAAATAATAAAAAAAATATTTAAATATAGTAGACAATTAAAATTGAACGGAAGGGGTAATAACGTAATTTCAACAATAAATGAGAAGGCAATGGAACTTACACATAATCACATTCGTTGAATGCGTTTTATGCCTTTCTTTCTCAGCTCAATTAATGTTGATTATAAAATAAAAATAATAATTATCTTTTCTAGATATGATAAAAGTAATAAATAAAAGAAATAAATATATTTTAAAAATATTGAACAAATAAAATTAAATGGAAAGAGTATGTCACGACCCAGACCGTCGTGATTGGCACCCACACTAACCCTCCGGTGGGAGAACCATTACTACTAACCAACTAACAACAAAGCTAGACATTTAAAGATATGGAAGCAGGTTTAAATGCAGAATTTATATAGAGTTCCCATAAACAACAAAGGTTTAAATAAAACTAACTAAACTAATGCGGAAGAACAACCCCTAGAACCTAAAAGTCATTGTACCAAAACATCTAAAGTGCAACAAGTCTAAGGAAAATGGTGCAACCCAAACTAAACATAGGAATATCTAATGTACTAGTCTAAGTCCGAATAGAAATGGACTAAACATAACGAGAACTCATGGCAGCCTGGAAGAACTGGCTCACCCTTGAATTCGATGTTGATCACTGATCTCCTAGATGAGGTCTGTCAGTAGCCGCCTGAAGATGCCATGTACTCAACAAAGAAAGAGCAAGTGCAGTATCAATACACAACTACAGTGTACTGGTAGGATCACGCGGCTATTCCAAATAAGTGAAACATACATAAGCAGTTGCAACATAGTAAACACGCATATACCGAACATATACAATATCAGTTATCATTTCAGGAGCAATGTACAATTCCACATTCTCAATAATATGCATATATAACAAGTCATTGGTCCTCTAATAGAACCCATACCCAAACTGTTAGTGTGCCGGATCGTGACACCCGATCCAAGTTAGTGTGTCGGATCGTGACACCCGTTCCATTATATATGTCGGTACATGACATCCGATCCCAGTTAGTGTGTCGGAACATGACACCCATTCCATTCAACATGCCACAATCACAATCACAATGTACATTCTCATAATCATACAATCAAGTGTTGATTCATGGCGTACAATCATTCATTCATACTCATTTACAATAGGTGTGATCAATAGTGCAACATTCACATACATACATACATAACAATGAAGCAATTACTAACATACATCACACAAACATGAAATAACAACCATCACCTACCTCAAAACCAAGCTTGAATCCCCCTATGGCACTTGAATATTCCCTTTTTCGTATTCTTTCCGCTTGTTCTAGGTCTACAAACAATTAATATACGCAAGGATCAATAAATTAAGGTCTAATTATCCGAATTATAACAAACCCAATAACCCAAGACCGACCACATGATCCCAATACCAAACTTAGGGTTTTTTCCACCATTAACTTCAGGTCAAAACCTTCCCCCAATAATAATTACCCAAGAATCTAAGTTCTACGGATCAAAAAATGAATTATGGGAGTAAAATCCTTACCTTTAGCACCAAAAGTCGTGGAAAACTACCAAGAAATCGCCTGGGGTCATCTCCTAACTCTCAAGAACGAAACTTGCAGAAAAATAATGTTTTGGGGGTTTATTTCGGACTTAAGTCGCGTATGTGCCGTTGTGGCGGACCCTATCCCTCTACAGTGGCCCCGCCCTAGCGGCTTGCACGGAGACAGAGAGTCGAATTTAGAGTTTCAAACCTCCATTTCATAACACACCTTCAACCCTTGACATTCAAAACTTCTCGGTCAAGCTAAGATCAGTTTCAGGAGTTCTACTCGCCCGAATTCAATTTCGTAAAGTCGTACGGTTTCCTTAACGTCTTAGTTATCTACTCATATGATAAAATTCATAATTAGATCTCTCATTCATTATCATATCTCCCTAGACCACACTGACTCAGATTTCGTCCAAATCTGGACTAGGCTAGGAATTTCTAAGTTACTACTCAAAAGTTTTCTGGCCCCAATTCTTTCCCCATAGGCTTTTCCCTAACGACGAAATCAGGTCGTTACAGAGTAATAACGTAATTTAAACAATAAATGAGAAGATAATGAAACTTACACATAAATCGAATTCGTTGAATGCGTTTTATGTCTTTCTCTCTTAGCTCAATTTGTTGAGTATAAAATGAAAAAATAATTATCGTTCTCGATTTGATAAAAATAATAAATAAAAGAAATAAATATATTTTAAAAATATTAGACAAATAAAATTAAATGAAAGAGGTAATAATGTAATTTAAATAATTAATGAGAAGAGACTGAAACTTACACATAAATCGCATTCGTTGAATGCGTTTTATGCCTTTCTTTCTCAGCTCAATTAATGTTGATTGTAAAATGAAAATAATTATCTTTTCTCGATATGATAAAAGTAATAAATAAAAGAAATAAATATACTTTAAAATTATTGGATAAATAAAATTAAATGGAAGGGGTAATAACTTAATTTAAACAATAAATGAGAAAAGACTGAAACGTATACATAAATCGCATTCGTTGAATGCGTTTTATGCCTTTCTTACTCAACTCAATTTGTTGAGTAAAAATGAAAAAATAATATTTTTTTCTCGATATGATAAAAATAATAAATAAAAGAAATGAGTATATTTTAAAAACATTGACAAATAAAATTAGATCGAAGAGGTAATAACGTAATTTAAACAATAAATGAGAAGAGACTAAAACTTACACATAAATCGCATTCGTAGAATGCGTATTATGCCTTTCTTTCTCAGGTCAATTAATGTTGATTATAAAATTGAAATACTAATTTTCTTTTCTAGATATGATAAAAGTAATAAATAAAAGCAATAAATATTTTTAAAAATATTAGAAAAATAAAATTAAATAGAAGGGGTAATAATATAATTTAAACAATAAATGAGAAAAGAGTGAAACTTACACATATATCGCATTCGTTAAATGCGTTTTATGCCTTTCTTTCTCATCTCAATTACGGTTGAGTATAAAATAAAAAATAATTATCTTTTCTCGATATGATAAAAGTAATAAATAAAAGAAATAAATATACTTCAAAAATATTGGATAGATTAAATTAAATGGAAGGGGTAATAACATAATTTAGACAATAAATGAGAAGAGACTGAAACTTACACATATATCGCATTCGTTGAATGTGTTTTATGCCTTTCTTACTCAGCTCAATTTGTTGAGTATAAAATAAAAAAATAATTATTTTTTCTCGATATGATAAAAATAATAAATAAAAGAAATGTGCATATTTTAAAATAATTGACAAATAAAATTAGAGGGAAGGGGTAATAACGTAATTTAAACAATAAATGAGAAGAGACTAAAACTTACACATAAATCACATTCATGGAATGAGTTTTATGCCTTTCTTTCTCAGGTCAATTAATGTTGATTATAAAATTGAAATACTAATTCTCTTTTCTAGATATGATAAAAGTAATAAATAAAAGCAACAAATATTTTTAAAAATATTAGAAAAATAAAATTAAATAGAAGGGTAATAACATAATTTAAACAATAAATGAGAAAAGAGTGAAACTTACACATATATCGCATTCGTTAAATGTATTTTATGCCTTTCTTTCTTATCTCAATTACGGTTGAGTATAAAATGAAAAATAACTATCTTTTTTCGATATGATAAAAGTAATAAATAAAAGAAATAAGTATAATTTAAAAATATTGACAAATTTAATTAAATAGAAGGTGTAAAAACGTAATTTAAACAATAAATGAGAAAAGAGTGAAACATACTGTCACGACCCGAGCCTACACCCTAGACGTGGCCGGCACTCGAGAACCATTGCTGGTCCCAAGCGAACCCTTATCCTGGCTGACTACAAGCGGAAGACTAACTCAAGCATACAAAAGCTTAAAAACTGAATAAAAAGAATATATTCAACTCGCCATAAAATAGGCAACTTAAG
>JAJONR010007850.1:0-26936 GCA_029582245.1 Solanum etuberosum
CTTGCTGTCCCAACACAAAAGTATGATATGCTACGAAATCGATAAAACAAATTATACCATGATGACGAGCTCAACGCGTAGAACAACTTTCGTCAAGGACTTAAGTCGAGAAAATATATAATTTGGTTGGTCCTAGAAGTGGGTTTTCTAAATTTTCTGGATATTTTCTGGAATAAAATGAAGAAAAGTCGAAGAAGAAGATATATAAAGAGTTCCACCGACCTAGGGGACCCACCTCACGTGCCTGCTTGTGCAGTCTTACGAAAACGTGAATATCTCTCTATTCTGAAGTCGTATAAACGAACGGTTCGATGCGTTGGAAAATAGACTCGTAGACCTTTGATTTTCTGGATTGTAGGCCCTATAACTCTTTATAGATTGGGAGAAAACCTCCGAGACATTTGACCTAAATTTCAAGAGAAATATTTTAAAAGGAACTTACGATAACTTTCGCCAACTTTTATTTTGCAACTTACCTAACTTAAAAACTTGAGATACAGCCCTTGAAAACTTAAAATATGACATACGACATCATTCTTAATTCATTACTCACCCTCTTTGTTTTTCCAAGAAGGTACGAGTTAAATTAGAGTTTCGAAAAGTTGGGGTGTTACACCATGGAGCATTTATATTGAAGTGAAGTGCATTGATTATATAAGGAGTACCTTATCAGTAAGAGTACAACACTCCCTTTGAGAGGGAAATACTCGTGTTGATTTTTTTTTTGCTAACCTTGTTTTCTTTTTTGCAGGTGATTTTCAAATAAGATAGTTTCAAGATATTCCTAGCACATGCAAGAAGATTCTCAATCTATACAAAATTGGAAAAACTAATATAACGAGGTTCTCAGCTTATGCTTCATAAATAAACATCTCTTTGATTATCTTATTTTAGCAGATTTGACTATTTTTTCTGATCTTGATGGTACAAACAGTGTAAGTATTTAGATATCTATTCTTGTTTGAAGACATTTCTTGAGGTTTCAGTATCCGCACTTGGGAGAGTTTTGGGTGTCTAATCGATAGCAAACCCATACAAGTACGCATCTAAGTATCTATACTGTAACATGATCTATACCGAATATGGAAGACTTGTATGACCTGTAAAGAAATGAACTCACATGAATCTCTAATGTCCTTTTGTTTTCCTTTGGATTTGAATTTGATGGTGGTAACTTCAATAGAGGTTCATTCCATCGATTTGGAGGTAAAAGGAAAACGATTAGATTAATAAGAGATCATGAGTAAAAGGTTGAACTTATCTAAGATGTGAAGGATTTGCTCTTCTGATTTTGGGGTAAAATAGTTTCTTTGGTAAGCATCTTAGACTGCATATGCATGAAGATGAGCTTTGTTCTCACTCCAGTTTGACCAACTCTTTCGTGTTACGTTACTGAGATGCTGAGTTGATGAAGTTTAATCAACTAGGAAAGGATTGAAGTTTGAAAGATCGAGGTGAGATCTTTTGATTTAGAAGGGACCAAGAAGATGAACAAACTCCAAAAATACAGCTTTGTTCTCGACAAATACTTATTTTGAAATTTGTCTTTCTTTTATTTCCTTTTTTGTGTTTAACTTTTATTTTGATTGAGTCACTTTTGTTTTGATTTTGTTCATAAAAGTCTCTAAGCCCACTTTGATCTAAAAACAATAAATGCAATACACTACATGAATTGATAAAGCAGTTCTCAGTTAGCTTTGCTATATTCCAACAAGTCAAATTAATAGCATGATCTCCCTGTTATATGGGAAAGAATTATATTGATAATACTAATAGCATGTCAAGTGTCACATCCCACCACTTTGCTAGTTAAATTTAGCATAAGAACATGGGGGAAGAATATAGAGTTGTAGAGAGGTTAGTATTCCCTAGATATTTTCAAGAAGACTTTAGAATTCTCTATACTTGTAGAGAATTCTAGAAGAGGGACTAAATTATAAATATGTAGAGACTTGTGAAGTAATTAATATTTACACTTTGGCCCCTAGGAAGTAGTATAAATAGATGGTCTCTTATTTGCAAAGGCACCCAACAAAGTGTAAGCATTCTCCAAGCAATACAACAAGCCATCTTTAAAAGCTCTCTTAGTCTTTCTTTCATTCTCTTAGTGATCCTAAATTTCAAAGGGCTTACTTGAGCTTACAAGAACGTGAAATATTCATCAGTAAGTTGTCAAGTGTCACACGGAGCATTAGTGAGACTCTAAGTCTGTGACAACGTGGTATCAGAACAAAGGTTTGATACTAAGAGAATGGCCAACGAAGGAGACGTAAATGCTGCTAGCACCACCAACGTCTGGGTGATGGAAAGAAAAACCACAAGGGAAAGAAGCATCATAAGAGTAGCAAAAAAATGATGTTCGACCCAACACCAAATGAAGCGCTAACATCTTATCCGCCTTCAACCACTGAAGCAAGTGACGATAAACATGGTAAGGAGGCCATCGACGCCACACCCGGAGTAGAGTGGGTCACAAGGGTTAACATGGTGAGGCAGACCATGGAGATTTTAGGCAGGCGCTTGAACAAGGTTGATGTCAAGTTCAAGACACGGGAGGACTTCACCCTTGAGGAGAACAACAATATCCGCTAGGAGTTAGAGGGCCGCCAGCGTGCTAACTTTGAGATAAAGGAGGCCATCATTTCCTTAGAGTGTCGTCTCATGGAAGCATTAAGCACGATTAAGACCATGACGACCGAGATTAAAGCACTCAAGAAGGGCGCGAAATTTTGAGGACCATCATCGTTCGACCGAGATAGGGAGGCCAAGGTTGAGGCTCCCATGCCACCTATGTTCAAAGGCGTCCGTGACGCGCAAGAGGTGGAGAATTTCTTATGGCACTTGAATAATTACTTCAAGTGTAGGCGAGTGAAGAGCGATGAAAATAAGATCAAAATTTTTGTGTTGTATCTTTCGAAGATGGCCATGCTATGGTGGAGGTGCAAGGAGCCCGAGATAGGGAAGGATATTTGCACCATCAACACTTGGGAGAAATTCCGAGAAGAGTTCAAGAAGGCCTTCTTCCATAACAACGTCATCTATGAGGCCAAGTGCAAGTTCAGGGAATTGAAGCAAACATGCAACATTCGGACGTATGTGAAGGAGTTTACCACCCTCACGCTTCAAATTTCCAACCTCACGGATGAATACATGGTGTTCCACTTCATGGATGGATTGCAGAATTGGGCCAAGACGGAGTTGGATCGACGGCAAGTCAGGAAAATAGATGAGGCCATCACACAAGTCGAAGCCTTAACCGACTTCAAGCATGATAGGCATGAAAAGGCGAAAGGAAAGGATGCGAGGACTAGTCATGCTAAAGGTAGGGGAGATCGTGGCCGAGGCAAATAGCAGCAGGCACATCCTAAGCAGCACGACTTCTACAAGTCGAACGGCAAGTGGTTCGGTCGCCAGAACTATACGGAGAGGAAAGCACAAACTAACAAGGGAGATGGTTGCTACATATGCGGTGGACCGCATGGCTATGCCAGGTGCCTGGAAATGAAGAACCTTGGTTCCATCCTACGGGAATGGAAGGAGAAGGATGCAAAAGTGCAAGGACAAGACATGGGCACGACGCAGTTGGGAATGGTCGGGCTATGCAGGGCTATTGCCAAGCAAACAGAGAAGTCGAAAGACTATAGCATGCAGTATGTAGACATCTCCATCAATGGACGACCAGCTTGTGCCATGGTAGACTCAGATGCAGAAGCCAACATTATGACCAAGACGGTGGCAGCAAGGTTGGGGCTAAGTTATAATCCTAGCAACACTCGCCTCAAGAGGGTCAATGCACCACCGACTCCCATGTGTAGAGTTGCCCAAGGAGTAAGAATCACGTTGGTAAAGTGGCACTAACTTTACCGTCGCTCCTTTAGATATATTTGATATCATTCTTGGGCAAGAGTTCTTCTAAAAATTTCATATGATGATCGATCCCTACCTCCAACGACTCATGGTCATGGAGCGAGAAGGGTCATGCATGGTGCCTCTAGACAAGGTGACGAAAAAGGAAAGACATGCCTAATTGTCGGCCATGAAGATTGTGAAAGGCCTAAAGAAAGGAGAGCCGACGTTCATAGCCACCATTGCAAGTTTGGGAGAAGACAATGGTGCTAAGGAGTCATTGCCACTGATCATAGAGAAGGTTCTTGAAGAGAACAAGGACTTGATGTCGGACGAGCTGCCAAAGAACCTACCTCCTAGGCGCGAGGTAGATCACAATATCGAGTTGGAGCTTGGAGCTAAGCCACCCGCACATGCTCCCTATCGCATGGCTCCACCCAAGTTAGAGGAGCTAAGGAAGCAGTTAAAGGGGCTCCTCAAAGCCGGTCACATTCGCCCGTCCAAAGCATCTTATGGCGCACCGATCCTATTTCAAAAGAAGAAAGATGGGTCATTGCGACTATGCATCGACTACCGGGCGCTCAACAAGGTAACAATTAAGAACAAGTACCCTATCCCGCTCATTGCCGATATGTTTGGTAGACTTGGGCGTGCCAAGTATTTCATCGAGGTGAATTTCCAGAAGGGATACTACCAAGTTCGCATTGCTGGGGGGGATGAATCAAAGACCGCGTACGTGACAAAATACGGAGCCTACGAGTGGTTGGTGATGCCCTTTTGCTTGACCAACACACCCGCAACATTCTGCACGCTGATGAACAAAATATTTCATCTTTACTTGGACCAGTTTGTGGTAGAATACTTAGATGACATCGTCATCTATAATAACACCTTAGAGGAGCACGTGGAGTTAGCACTTGAAGAAGGTTTTCCAAGTCTTACGGGAGAACCACCTCTATATCAAGCGGGAGAAATGTGAGTTCATCTATCACGAGGTACACTTCTTAGGACATATCATCAGCCAAGGCAAACTACGGATGGACGAGGCTAAGATACGGGCAATCAAAGAGTGAGAGGCGCCCACAAACGCGACCGAGCTGAGATCTTTCCTTGTACTTGTGAACTATTATCTCAGGTTCAGAAGTGGCTACTCTGCCAAGGCCGCTCCACTGACCAAACTATTGAATAAGAATAAGTCGTGGGTTTGGAGCGAGGAGTGCTAAAGAGCGTTTGAAAGTCTCAAGGCCGCTGTGACAGAAGAGTTGGTCTTGACGCTGCCCAACTTCTCAAAAACATTTGAAGTCCATACGGATGCTTCGGACTTTGCCATTGGGGGAGTCTTAATGCAAGATAGACACCTAATAGCGTTTGAGAGCCGCAAATTAAATGAGACCGAATGGTGCTACACGGTGCGGGAGAAAGAGATGACGACCATTGTACATTGTCTATGCACATGGAGACACTACTTACTAGGTTCCAAGTTCATGGTCAAGACAGACAATGTGGCCACTAGCTACTTCGAGTCACAAAAGAAGATCATTCAGAAGCAAGCTAGGTGGCAGGAGTTTCTAGCCGAGTTTGACTATGTCTTGGAGTATAAGTAGAGAATGAGCAATGTAGTGGTCGACGCACTGAGTAGGAAGGCCGAGCTTGCTGCCATCACCACAGCTCACTGTTACATCCAAGATGTTATCAAGGATAGAATGCAACACGTTCCGGAGGCCAAGAAGTTTATGGAGCTAACTGCCCAGGGCATGACAAGACATTTCTGGGTGGAAGACGATCTATTGCTCACTGCCGGTCGGAGGTTCTATGTGCCCAAGTTTGGGTCTATCAGGCGGCAAATCATCAATGAGAGCCACAATACGCGATGGGCTGCGCATACGAGGCAGCGATGTACGAGGGGGTTGATTGAGGCAATCTATTATTGGCCACGCATGCGGAACGGCATAGAGTGCTGGAGCAGAAGAAATCGGGAGGACTACTTGAGCCACTACCTGTAGCAGAACGCCCGTGGGAAAGTGTGACCATAGACTTCATCACTTCCTTGCCCAAATCCGAAGGATATGGAACGATAATGGTTGTGGTGGATAAATTTTTGAAGTATGCTACTTTTATGCCCGCCACGGCCGGTTGCACCGCCAAGGAGGCTGCCAGGTTATTTTTTAAGAACGTGGTGAAGTATTGGGGGCTGCCAAGGTATATAATCAGTGATCGAGACCCCCGCTTCACCAGAAAATTTTGGAGAGAGTTGTTCGAGATACTTGGCACGGAGTTACATTTCTCCACTAGTTTCCACTCGTAAACAGACGGCCAAACGGAACATGTCAATGCCTTATTAGAGTGCTACCTAAGGCACTATGTTAGTGCGCACCAGAAAGAATGGGCTAGGCTCCTAGATATGGCATAATTTTCCTACAATTTGCAACGGAGCGAGTCCACTGGGTGCACACTGTTTTTGTTGGCGACTGGACAACAACCCCAAACTCCGCATTCGCTACCGTCCACTTTTCATGGAAAGAGTTTGGGAGCTTACGATCTTGCCAAGGGATGGGAAGAGCAACTCGACACTGCCAAGTCCTACTTGGACAAGGCAGCTAAAAAGATGAAAAAGTTTGCTGACTGCAAGCGTCGTCCCACAGACTATAAAGTCGGAGACATGGTCTTGGTAAAGTTCAACCAAGACAGTTCAACGCACTAAGGGGAGTACATCAAAACTTTGTGCGCAAATACGAGGGCTTGTTCAAGATCCTTGCCAATGTGGGAAAGATCTCTTACAAGGTAGAGTTACCTCCACACTTCAAGATTCATCTGGTCTTTCATGCGAGCGTCCTCAAGCCGTACCATGAGGACAAGGAAGACCTGAGTCGAAACCAGTCAAAACGGGCGCCAATAACTGTCACTGCCTCGCACGACCGAGAAATCGAGTCTATTATAGACTATCAAGCAAGGAGGAAGCGAGGTCAATAGTGTCATGTTCCTTATACATTGGAAGGGACTATCTTCGGAGGAGGCCACATGGGAGCGATACGAGGACTTGTGGCAATTTAAGGACCAAATCTGGGAGTTCTTGCAACGACAATGCACCGCGGTCATCGCATCCATAGGTAAGGGAGAGTGTCATGTCCCGCCACTTTTCTAGTTAAATTCAGCATAAGAACATGGGGGAAGAATCTAGAGTTGTGGAGAGGTTAGTATTCCCTAGATATTTTCTAAGAAGACTTTAGAATTCTCTAGACTTGTAGAGAAATCTAGAAGAGGGACTAAATTGTAAATATGTAGGGACTTGTATAGTAATTACAATTTACACTTTGGCTCCTAGGAAGTAGTATAAATAGAGGGGCACTCATTTGCAAAGGCACCCAACAAAGTGTAAGCATTCTCCAAGCAATACAACAAGCCTTCTTTAAAAGCTCTCTTAGTTTTTCTTTCATTCTCTTAGCGATCTTAAGTTTCAAAGGGCTTACTTGAGCTTACAAGAACGTGAAAGATTCGTGAGTAAGTTGTCAAGTGTCGCACGGAGCATTAGTGAGACTCTAAGTCCGTGACACAAGGCTCACAATGGATCCAACTGATGTTTTTGGAGGAATTTAATGGATCCAACTGATGTTTTTGGAGGAATTTTTTTTAAAATTATCATAGTGATTGGTGAATAGATGTTGAGATATTCTCAAATAATTAGTTGAAACCTACTTTAATATAAGCTTAGTTATAGAATTGTAGAGGATTAAAAATAGGATATAAAGAATTAGAAGTGAAACCAAATTGCCGTCTTCTTGTTATTATTTATTAAGCTTATTCGTTATAATGTTATGTGATAACATATTGTATTGACTATCTATATTCCTTGACTTAAAACCTTGACCAAATATCTCTGGAATTTCTTGTTATAATCTCTTGAAGCAACCTATAAAATTAAAATAATGTATATAATAGCACGTTTTTCACAATTAATGACATCTCTGTTCTTTTTCAATATCAAATTGTAGAGACAAGTGTTTCCTTTAGATCAAAGACTTTCAATTTTCAATTGCCCACCTACCCTAGATATTTGAATAAAAATTAATTTGTAGTATACATTCATATTACTAAAAATATTTATCCGATATTATTTATAGATTTAGAAAATCAAGATAGAAATAATTAAACATTTCTCATTTTATTCTTAGAATTAATTCTTTTTTAAAATATAAATATTGCATAATTCTAACAATATTTTTACATTGTTAATTTTGATATTGGTGAGTAAGAGTTATGACATATAAATAAAGTGTATTAAAAAAAATTAAAAGATAAAATAATAAAAATATTTTTTTTATTTATAATTTTTAACGAAACGTATAAAAAAAAGGTATGCAAGTAATATGAAATGGAGGGAGCAGTATACTTTGTGTCCCACAATTAATTGTCAATTAGCATCATAAATATATTCTTTGTGGGTCAAAGCAAATCTCTTTGTTCCGAGAAAAGCAACAACCGGGCTTTATTAGTAGAAACTCTAGAAGTATGACCTCTTATTATCTGGCAATTAGTAATTAAACTATTGTATAATTGGAATAAAGATATGATAGTCAATTAAATTAATTACTTTTACCACGTGTTGAAATAAGTTATGGCAGTCAAACATGAATTGACGTCATGAAAGAAAATAAACATTTTTTTCTTGGCTTCACAACGACTAATTAATTGATGAAGTGAGATAGCTGAGAGGTCGCTAGTTTTTTTTATTTGTTCAATTTTGACTTTTTATTTGTCATTTCTTATTAATCAAAAAAAGATAATAGGTTTTACTTATTATATCCTTAATTTATTTAGATTAATTAATATTTTTGAAAAAGGTAGAACCTCTTTAATGAGTAAATTGATTTTGGAATTCTATCAATTAATAGGGGTAAAATGGTAAACTCACTATGTCAATTATTATTTTCTTAATAGGTGTGTCAAGCTAAAAATAGACAAATAAATAGAGACGAGGGAAGTAATAAATATAAAATATGTTTATATATTATTTTTAAAATTATATATATTCACTTTAATTAAAAATTATTGTAGTTAAATTGTTTACATACTAAATATCGATAAGTAATTTTACTAAGAAAGGATAGTTTAGAGCTAATTTGGCCAAATTACTAAACTATTTATCTTGAGAAACATTTTTGTTGAATAAGCTTTTCAGAAGTACTCAAGAAGAAATGTAGTTTGAGTTCAGTTAATTCATTTGTTTTTATTGATTAAGAAAAATAAATTATGTTTAGATTGTTGTTTTAAAAAGTGTTTTAAGTGTCAAATTATAAAAAGGGTAAAATATGACCTAGAAAATGATAAAGACAGAATTTTTGTTGGAGAATTTCTCTACCTTTGTATAATACGATTTTCTTATATACTAGTACATAATCGTCTTAAGTTAATCCTAACCTAATAGGATTGCATTATTCTCTTATTCTAATAGGATTACCCTACATACAATATAACAAATTACCATAATAATTACTAATTTCTTTAAGATAATATTTTTTCTGATCTTGATTTGAGCTCATGGAAAAAATTACTCATTTCGATAAGATAATAAGATAATATATTTTCAAAAGATCCCTATATAAATATATGATCTCATTAATATCATAAATTAATAAGTCTTCAAAATTAAGTACAAATATATATAAGACAATTTAGTGAAATATGATTCTATTGTGTTTTATTTTTTGTTAAAATTTAAATCTAGTTGAACTCATCTCTAACTTTTCTTATTGCATCAAATTAGTTTTGTGTTGCCACAATTACAAATCGTTTTGAGTGCATGTGGAATGGTCTCTTTTGTACTCACATAATGCTTCAAGTATTTGATCTGTCATTATTGATTTTGTGACACCTTTTAAATAAGAAGTCATTTTTGGATATGATTTCAAGAAATTTCCTATGTTCCTTATATAGTTTATTCTCTCATTATCATAATTCATATATTGAATGTTTTTAGTAAAGATACAATGAATAATATCTGATTATTAAGAAACAATGAACATTATGTATAATGATTTGTTTTTACAATGAATCCTTAAATTCATGAATTTATTTTATAATGAATCATTTAACAAAAAAATATATTACAATGAATCATACACATACATTGTACTTTATGTATAAAAATTGTATTTTTTATATGACTTTAATAAATATGATACATAATTTAGTAAGATACAATGATTATGATGTATTCATTGTACTTTATGTATAATAAATTTATTTTTTATGTGAATTCAATAAACATGATACATAAATTATTAAAATACAATGATATTGATATAATCAAAATTAATCTTCATTGAATCTCAAAATACTTTTTAAATTAATAAATATTAATTTATCGATTAAATAATACTTCTACAAGAGTGTTACCGTAAAAATAATAAGGGATAAATATAACTTTTATCTTTTTCCCTAAAATATGTTTTCAAACTTTTCTTCAAACTTTCTCCAACTCTAGCATAGTTATTCTTCCCCTTCTATTTCAACTGAATCTTCAGAAGTGGGTCAAAGGTACTTCTAACTTATTAAATTTGATTTCAAAAATACCCTTCTATATATTGAATTAGAAATGCTCTTAACATTATTTTTGGCTAAAAATATCCTAACATATTGAATTTTGCTTTAAAATATCTTTTTTCACCTATTATGTCAAAAAGTGTCCTCAACTTTATATTTTGGCTTTAAAATATCCCTAAAACTAATGTTGGCTAATTGACTGAAAGAAACTTTGTAAAAAAAGTCTGTGGACTTTGAGTTACCTGGAAAATGACAAGAGGAAGTTGCTCGGATGATAAATATTTGTCACTTTTAATTTTAAAATTGTAAGTTTGAGTCAACAAAAGAGCAAAAAAATGAAAGCAGCTAAAGAGTGGTAAAAAAAAATGCTGGAAAACTCATTTGAATTAAAAGATGAACATGATAAAACTCAATTGTACTGAAAGATTAGAGCTACTAGAAAAGTAAAGATTACTTGGTTAATAATGTGAATACAAATTCTATTTTATTTTCAGAGATTCTGTTCTATCTCTTTAAACTCATAAAATCAAAAATTAGAATGGAAATGAGCTTGAGACGTTTTATTCATGTCAAATAAAATTAATTAATTGTGCATATATTCTTTAGAAGTATGTCAAGTTATACTTAGCCAAGTTGGGATCAAAGAGCCAAAATCTGATTATAAAATTGTTTCTTCATTTAAGAACAAGAGACAAACCTAAATACTTGTTGAATATAATGCACATCTTCTAAACAGATCGCGATTCTAAAAGTTAAGCACTTAAATGATTGCAAATTAAGTCCTAATTAAAAAAAAGCACGTTGAAGGAATATATGAGGAAGAAGAAATGTATCCGTTTGGGGGTTAATAATTATTTATTCGGATTTAATATTATAGGAAAAATTACATAAATACCTTTTTTCTTTAAAATTACATAAATACATATCTTACTTTACTATAATCTCTAAAATTTCCTATCATTTAAAAAAATTATAAAAATTCACTCTCGGATACATCACTCGCCTCTCGAATTCAACCCTGTATCATTCATAATCCGTGAGCTATGTATCAACAGGTTTCCTGATGTATCCGAGATCCTATAAATTTAAAGAATTTTTATAATTTTAAAAAAAAATACAGATAAAATATAATTAACTCTTAATACTATAAAATTTATATAATTTTTACATAATTATACGAGTGAGTCAAATCCAATCCTGTATTGGGAAAAAAAGATTGTACACATGGCAGAATAATAGGTGGACATGTGACACCAACAAAGGCTACTCAAGGAAATTTTCAATTCCTTAAATAGTCACCCAAGTTTAGTAAATTGCCTTAAAATATCATTTATATTTCATTTAGGACCAAAATATAACTCAACTATCACTATTTTCCTCCAAATATACTTAACACTTCAAAAACCTCACTCTCTCCTAGTTGGCATGCAATGTCAATAAAGTTTTTTTTTTAATAATAGACTAATTTGATTCATCAAACCCATTTAACTAAAATAATGATCTTATTATTTTCTAAAAAGTATATATTAGTTTATTGAGAAGAAATTTTCAAGCTTAAGAATTTTTTATCATAATTAATTTTTTATTTTTTTATGCTATGAAGAATAGGTTTTTAAAACTTATTATAATGTCATCAATTTTGAATACTTATAAACACATATAGTCAAAACATATTGATATATAAATCACTCATGAATGTCAAATTACATCAATTAATCATATATTATATAATGGATCAATAATATTAAAGGTCAATTAACTATTAAAAAATAATTAATTGGGTACTTTGAAATCCATACTTACAATATCTTTTTTTGAAAAGAAAAGAGAAAATGAATAATATTTATATTAGGAAATAAAATTTTGATCTTTATTTATCAGTATATTAATCTCATATAATATGTATATTATTGAAATAAAATAGGCAATTCAATTAATTATTACTTGTATTTCATGTATTTGGGATGAGATAAGAATATATATTGGTGTTTAATTGTATGATAAGTTAAAATATAATATAATATAATATAGCAATAAAAGAATAAAAATAAAAAAATTAAATAATAATTTTCTCTTTCTTACCAACTTTTTTGTCAACATTACAAATTTATTTGAATACTTTTATGAAAAAAAATTGCTTAAAATTTTTAAATAATTTACTTAGGAATTTTGAAAATTACCAAGTAATAATTGCACACAAAAAAAATTTCATTGAATTTTGTTTGGTAAGAAAATATAAAGGAATTAGTTTTTTTTTTTTATAATATTCATAAATTCTCATGTAATTTATATATTTGTTTCGTAGAGACATAAGTTTGATGAATTAAATAGGTCTATTATTTTTTAAAATGATGATTTAATAACATGACATATCAATTAGAATAGAAGGAGACTTTTGAGATATTTAGTATTTATTTATTTTTGGATAAAAAATAGTAATAATATTATTCATTTTCTATTTTTTTCAAGAAAAAAATATTGTAAGCATGAATTTTAAAATACACAATTAATTTTATTGTAATAGTTAATTGACATTTAATATTATTGATTCATTATAAAATTTATGATTAATTGATGTAAGTTAACATTCATGAGTGATTTGTATATCGATATTTTTTTTGAATGTATATGTTTATAAGTGTTCAAAATTGATGGTATTATAGTACATTTTAAAAACCTATTCAAAATTAATTATGATAAAAGATTCTTAAGCATGAAAATTTCTTCTTAATAAACTAATATATACTTTTTAGAAAATAATAAGATCATTATTTTAGTTAAATGAGTTTGATGAATCAAACTAGTCTATTATTAAAAAAAAGACTTTAATGACATGGCATGCCAACTAGGAGAGAGTGAGACTTTTGAAGTGTTAAGTATATTTGGAGGATAATAGTGATAGTTCAGTGATATTTTGGTCCTAAATGAAACATAAATGATATTTCAAGGCAATTCCCTAAACTTGGGTGACCGTTTAGGGAAATTAGTCTTTGAATTCACAAAATCATCAGGCAGAACTCCGTGACACAAAAATAGGGAAGGACTCGTATCTCAATGACGTACTCTAGATATGTTTATACAATACCATGCTTATAACACTGAAATATTAGTTGGCACTATTAACGACATTTTCACGTATACGATAGTCATTAACCGTAGTATTTTAGGGTCTTAATGGAGTTTTTCTATTGATTGATGTATAATGTATTACCTTTATAACTGACAAATATAAAAAGAATAGTAGTTTTAACGAAGTTGTAAAGGAGGAGATATTGAATGATACAAAAGAAATATACTTTTATTTTTGTGCTCCAAGTTTTTTATATTTCACTAAGTAGACGTAATTGGACATGTGATTTCATCTCATGATTTCAAATTATGAGATAAATTTTAAATTCTCCAAAAAGTTTGATTTGAGAATTTCATATCATGATTTCACATTTTTCAAATATAAAAATTGATCACAAGTTTATATTTTGTAAAACAAAAAATCATCATTTTATATGGACCAATCTTTTATTTATATTTATAGTTCATATTATTACTCTTACCAATTTTTACACCATTTATATCGAGAAATGCATACTCAATGTGAGGAAATTATTTGTACTATATAGGAGGATTATATTAAAGAGTAGTACAATATAAGTCATGTTCAATTTCTATTTTATTGAACTAAAGTTCGATCAATAAATATTGTGTATTTTTGTAGAATAATTTTGTGATAGTGTAATATACCGTAAAACCTCACTAAAATAATATAGTGAGACCGTGAAATATTATTATTTTGTAGAGGTGTTTATTTAATTAATAAATAAATATTTATTAATTTAAGGAGTGTTTTGAGATTTAATGAATGTTAATTTTGATTACATCAAAATCATTGTATCTTATTAATTTATGCATCATATTTATTGAATTCACATAAAAAAGAATAAATTTATTATACATAAAGTACAATAAATACATTAAAATCATTGTATCTTATTAAATTATGTAGCATATTTATGAAATTCATCTAAAAAAATATTCATTATACATAAAGTACAATTTATGTGTATGATTCACTGTAATATATATTTTTGTTAAATAATTCATTGTAAAATAAATTTATTATACATAATGTTCATTGTTTCTTAATAATCAAATATTATTCATTGTATCTTTATTAAAAATATTCAATATATGACAGTGAGAAAATAAACAATATAAGCAACATAGAAAATTTCTTGAAACCATATCCAAAAAATGGCTTCTCATTTAAAAAGTACCATAAAATCAACAATGATAGATCAAATATGTAAAGCATGATGTGAGTACAAAAGAGATCATTCCACATGCACTCAAAAAGATTTGCAGTCTTGGCAACATCGAAACTTTTGGACGCAATAAGAAAAGCTAGGAATGAACTTCAACTAGATTTAAATTTTAACAAAAATAAAACATAACATAATTATATTTCACTAAATTTTCTTAGATATATTTATACTTTTAAAGAATTATTGATTTATAATATTAATAGGACTATATATATAGGGGTCTTTTGAAAATTTATTATCTTATCGAAACAAGTGATTATTTTCATTAGCCCAAGTCAGAACCGAAGAAAAGTATTATCTTAGAGAGATTATTAGTTTACCTAATATTAATTTAGTGAGGTTTTTTTACTGTACTTTTGATATGAACTTTTGTTTATTTGGTAGGATTATATAAAGAATTTAATTATTTTTTGAGAGTTTTCACAACTTATGAAATTTTTATATTTATAAATAAAAAAATACAACTTAAAATATAATTTTATCTCATTTCATTTCATAACATGATTTCATCTTAGGTCAAACAGGTCCTAATTAAAAGCCGCAAAGCCAAATTGATAGTAGTAAGAAAAAATTGATATATTATTAAATCATTTTAGAAATATAGTCGAGAAGAAAAAGAGATGTTAAAGGAAAGTTCCGAATTTCCCAACGTGGCTAAGTTTATGCGTTTTTATTCCCTTACATCCCCAACCGCGTAAGCAAATAAACTTCACATTTGCTTCAATTTTATCCGTTTTCCATCTAATTCGGTAGTCACCGTCAAACCCCACCCCCCTATACCCAGAAACTTCCATAACAACGCGTCCCTTCACACGTTTCCTTTTACTCATGACCGTGTCTCCAACATATATATATATATATATATTTCTCATCACACTCTCTCCACTTCCATTCTATCCAAATTCATTCTTTTCCTTTATCTCTTCGAATTTCATATTTTGTTTAATGGAAATTTCTTCTTTCCTATTTCCCAATCAGGAAGATTATCCTTCTCCCAATTTCTTCAGTTTTTTTCAAGATTTTGACTTCCCTGCTGCTACTGATACTACTGCTTCTCCGATTGCTGCTATTGCTTCTGAACCGCTTCCTAAGAAGCGAAGAGTTGATGATTTTGATTTTGATTTAGAACAAGTTGTTGAACAGGGCTCTTTGAAGAGTGTTGAGGATATTTTGAACAAATTTTTGGGATTTGATAAGGAAGAAGACAAAACAGAGCTTAAATTGGATTGGTCATCTCAGGAGCAATTCACAAATCAATCTGTTTTTGACTTTTCGAATCAACAATCCGGGTTAATGATGAATGAGGTTAATGAGAAAGTGAAGCCAATGGCGGGTACTAATAACAAAAGGTATCGTCAGAATTCTGCTGAATTCATTTCAACTTCAGAGGAGGAATCTCAGCCTCAACAGCAAAGGAGGTTATGGGTGAAAGACAGGTCTAAAGCGTGGTGGGAGCAGTGTAATAGCCCTGATTTTCCAGAAGAGGAGTTTAAGAAAGCTTTTCGAATGAGCAGAGCAACTTTTGATATGATCTGTGAAGAACTGGAATCTGTAGTCACTAAAAAGGACACAATGCTTCGTCAAGCGATTCCAGTTCGCCAACGTGTTGCTGTCTGCATTTGGAGATTGGCTACAGGGGAGCCACTTCGCGAAGTTTCAAAGCGTTTTGGTCTAGGCATATCTACTTGTCATAAGCTTGTTCTAGAGGTTTGCACCGCGATTAAAGGCGTTCTGATGCCGAAATTCGTGCAATGGCCTAATGGTGATTACAAGATGAACGAGATCAAACATGAATTCCAGATGTTATCCGGGATGCCCAATGTAGGTGGATCTATTTGCACAACACATGTTCCAATAATCGCCCCAAAAGTAAGTGTAGCTGCTTATTTCAACAAAAGACACACAGAGAGGAATCAGAAAACTTCATACTCCGTTACAGTTCAAGGCGTTGTTGATCCAAAAGGGGTTTTCACAGATGTTTGTATCGGTTGGCCTGGTTCGATGTCTGATGACAAAGTATTGGAAAAATCAGCTTTGTATCAGAGAGCAAACAGGGGACAGCTGAAGGATACTTGGGTTGTAGGAAATTCAGGGTATCCATTAATGGATTGGGTATTAGCTCCTTACACACGCCAAAATCTTACTTGGACTCAACATGCTTTCAATGAAAAAGTAGGGGAAATCCAGAAGGTTGCTAAAGAGGCGTTTATGCGAATGAAAGCAAGGTGGAGCTGCTTACGGAAGAGAACAGAAGTGAAGCTTCAAGATTTACCTGTGGTTTTGGGGGCTTGCTGTGTATTGCATAATATTTGCGAGATGAGAGGTGAACAACTGAATCCAGAACTGAGATTTGATCTTTTCGATGATGAAGTGGTTCCAGAAAATATAGTGAGGTCAATGAATGCTGTGCAAGCTCGGGATCAGATTGCTCACCAACTCTTGCATCAAAATCATGCAGGCACCAATTTCCTTTAACAAATAGTTCTATGTTCTAATTTTCTCTATAAGATAGTATAAGGGGCAGGGAGTGATTTTATTTCCATGGCCATATGATGTCATGTTATAGAATAATAGTTAAGCACAATACATAGAAATGATGCAAAATTTTGGATATCGAATGGAAACTTCAATTGTTGTTACATAATCATTTATGTTTCGCTTCTTATGTTCATATATAATTCCGAACCATAGAAAAACTCTAGAGTTTAGTACAAGTGAAACTGGAGAGGATTTGTGCGGTTCTGGCTTTACTCTAATTTGAGAGTTTTACTTTTTTTCGGATTTTTTTTTTTTAACACAATCCATAACCTTTGCATAGCGTTTGTGCTATGGGTGAGCATTTTGTGGTGAGTACCTGCACACTATGACATAACTCACAAATTATATAGAAAATGTAAACTACACTAAACAAGCTTCATACGATAAATTCATGATTAAATAGCAAATAGAGGCTGAATTCGATCCAATCCACGTCAGAAATATTTTGTTAGTGAACTTTTAGACCCTAATAACAGTCAATCACATCACTAATTCATGTGGATAGGATAGTGAATACTAGGTTCACAGGAAGGCTATGTCTTAACAAAAGCATTTTCAATTGACCGACACATCAGACTGGTGTGACCCTAAAGTTTCATTTCCGATTTCATCCGCGCGGATACATTTTTTTTTTTTTGTTAACAAGTTATTAAACATTATTTTCTTTGATAATTATTAAATTTTAATTGTACATTCGGACAAAGAATCTTTTAAGTTTTTAAAATAAGATCTACATATTTAGAAGCTACAATAAATTACAATAGTTAATAATTTAAAAGACATGTAAAAATTGTTGTAGAATAAATTTCTTGATTCTCAAGCATAATGACATAAATTGGGGGAAAAAAAAATAAGAGTACTAGATTTTTGTAGTAAAAAAGTCACACTTATAACTGCGTTTTCCTTTATTTCTTAACTTTTTTTTTTTTGTTACAAAATATAATGTAGCGACAGACTAAATAAAATTAAAACAGTGCCCATAGAGTTGTTAACTGACTTTAAAAAGAGAAGTATAAGATGCTCCTTATATCCCTATTTATTTGTTATTTTTGTCAAATAAAAAAAAACAATTTTTTTTCTATTATCATTGCTGCTCAAGTTAATTAGTGGCTTAAAGCCAAAAATAAATCAGAATCCTAGCCTTTATTTTTTTATTTTTGAAATCCAAGGTTATTTCTTCTTTTTATTGATTTTTTTCCTATTGTCTTAAACTAAAGATATATATCAAAATATTTTTTAATCTTATGGTATTAAACATATCATGTGGAAGTAAAATTTAAAAATTGACAAAAAAGAAAGAAATATTCTTCAATGTTTCGAAACGAACTAAAAGAAAGACATAATATAATTTATTTATTTTATTAAAAAAATACTTATAACAATTCTATTATTACTAGAAAAAAACGGGGCCCTCAAATTTGGAGGCCTAAAACGGATGCCTCATTTTTAAAGATATTGAGCCGTCCATGCCTATTATGTCCTCAATTTATTAATGTGGTGAGTAAATATATTTAGGATCCTATAAATAATCGGGACAAAATGATAAATTCATGCCTCATTTATAAAGGCATTGAGCCACCCTTACCTATTATGTCCTCAATTTATTAATATAGTGAGTAAATATGACCCTATCAATTAATTAAAATAAAATAATAAATTTATTATATTAATCATTATTTTTTGAGACTAGAAAGTAATTGTGAAACAAGAGGTATGCCATGTTGGACTAAAATAGCATAATAGGGACCACCGTTGGGTTCACAACTTGGCCGGTGGGCACTGTTACTGAAATAACAAAGGCAAGCATTTAGGTTGACTCACTTCAGATTAATGTTACTATTTTTAGAATAAGTCAGGCTGACAGCAGCAACCAACAATATGTTGACTGCCAACAATCTTTTTGAATATACTCTATGCAATTAAAGGTATTTGATTCAACTAAGGTGTCAAAAAATAATAATTCATCTAAACTAATTTTTTAACGTTTTATATCTAAATTATTAAGAGTGTAAATTTATACCTAAATTATTACTCATTAGTTTGAGACAAGAGAGGGAGAGAAGGGAGTGAGTGAGCGAGAGAAGCAACTAAATAGGGCGAGAGAGGGGAGAGGGAGACACACAAGAGAGGGAGATAAAGCAGAGAGGAGAGAAACCGGCAAAATTGGCAAAGAGATACTAGAAAAAACGAACTATATCTATATAGAATATACTTTTTTTAAAGTATAACTATGATTATTGAAGTACATATATAGTAAATATTTGCTAAACCATGTAAAATTTCCTATTATTAGTGACATTTCCTATTATTAAAGTACATATACAGTACATATTGGCTAACCCTTTTTCCCCACTATTTAAGTAATATAAAAAATATTTAATGCTACAAATTATTATATAATGATGTCAGTGAAGTTAACTTATAAATAAAAATATCATATAAAGTTAAATAATTAAAAATTTTGATATGATAAATTATAAAAAAAAAATGCATGTATTAGTTTTAACTTTTGAGTATTAATAATATCTTGTATCGTACACTTATCAACTTATGCGACAAGTTATGTACCTAGTATGTACTCCCTCCATTCATCTGTACATGTCCACTATATTATTTTGGGATGTCTAACAATACTTATTCAGTATATAAAATTAATGAATAATCTATCATTTTGTGTCTATTTTATCCTTGCTATTATATACTACTCCTTCCGTCCCATAATAGTTGATCACTTTTCATTTTACACGGTGCTTAAGAAATTATAAATAAAAAGATAATTTTACTAATTTACCATTTAAAATACTTTTTGGGAATTTTACAAACAAATGTGAACACTTTAAGAAAGAATTAATTGTAAGGGTAATATAGGAAAACATTAATTAATACTTTCTTGATTTCGTAAGGTGATCAACTATTATGAGACAACTATTTTTAGTATAATGATCAACTAATATGAGACAGAGGGAGTATTAATTTTTCTATTTTTAGATGACTTATATTTAATAAGGGTGATTTGGTAAAATCATCTCTATCATTTACTACTTCTTGATTCATGTGTCAAGTCAATAGTGGACAACTATTATTGATCAGAGAGGGAGTATTAAAGTGTGTAATATAATGAATTTTCTAGGTATTAGTAATGCAAGAGGATTTAATGCATGCATTAGCATGATTAAAGATCCAATTACCCCTCAAGACCCCTTTTACATCCTTTCTACCATAATTGAGGATGATATCTTTGTAAATAAATATTTTTATATAATACATGTTGTTTTTAATACACTAAACTAAATAATGCATAAGAAGTAATTTACGTATAATTAATATAAATATAAATATTACTAATGCAAACACAATCAGTGGCGGAGCTAGAATTTCGCCTAAGGGGTGTCAAAATATAAAGAAATAAAATCGTGTAGAAGTCAATAAATGTCAATATGTAATATATATACATAAAAAAATATTTTTATTCTAGCTACACAATGTAATTTTATTTTATCTAATATTAATTTTATACACTCTATCAAATGAACCCATAAAGTATAACAAAGTTGTTAACTAGCTTTAAAAAGAGAAGTAATGATTGAAGCAAGAGGTATGCCATGTTGGATTAAAATCATATATATATAAAGCTAGATAAAAAAGAAGTGATGTGGCACCTCTCAATGACCAAGGATTCTATTTATCTTTTTTGTGGTTTTTTTGACATCTTCTCTAATTTTCTTCAATTATTTTATTTTATAAAACCATCTCCTTAATTCATACCTCTTCAATTACATAAATTCAAATCTTAATTAATTTAATAATATATATAACTCCTAACCTTTTATATTCATAACCTTCAAATTATTTAATATACAAATTTATAACTCCTAAATATTACACTTATAAAAACCTACTTTGAGACATGTATGATGATTATTTTATTTTCATTTTTCTTATTCTTCATCTTTTGTCTCTTTGATTGGTTAATTTTTTTTGTCTTCTTTGATTTGATTTTGCAGGAGACAGATGTATAATGAAGAATGTTAGATATTTTTGCATAGTTTGATTTAATTACGAGGTAAAATGATTTAACATGTCTAATACTTATAATTTGTCACTTTTTTTTTTATTGTAATTATACATTTTATATTATTTTTTAGATTCTTGATGATACAAATCATGAATTTTTTATAAAAAAAATAATTTGTTTTTTTTCTCTTTTGCTTCTCTTTGTAGTTTCTTGAGATTTTTTTCTTTGCTTATTATTGTAGTTTCTAAAGACTCTGATTGTTTTTACTCTCTTCGTCTCTTTGTAGATTTTGGAGAGTTGAATTATATTGTGTTGAGAACATGATCCTTCTTTCCTCTTCAAATCATAACTAAATATTCTTTAATATTTTTGCTTGATTAGTTAACTATATTTTTATATTTTGTTGTTGTTGTTATTGTAAGGATTGTTATGTTTTTTTTTTTGTTGTTGTTGTTATTGTAAGGATTGCTTATAGTTCTCCACCCAAATCTCCAATGCAACAAGAGATGGTTGGTTCCTTATCAGCTTAGTTAATTGGAAAACAGCCAGTATATCTTATTTTACTAATTTGAAATTCAATTTCGTCTAACAATCTCTTCATGCACACTAGCTATAAAATTGTTATACAAATATATAATAAAGATAAGTAACAAAAAAAGTAATATTTCAAATCTCAATATATATATATAAATAGAGAGAGAGAGTATAAAAGGAATTCTCAATTGAAATATGAAAAAACTTATACAATTCAATTAATAAAATAATTCATTAACAATATGAGCCATTAAGAACCAACACAATATTATATATTAATTTTTGAAAAAAAATAATCATCAAATTAATTATTTTTCTTATATAGCTAAGAATCAAATAAATCGATTCCTCTTACAATTTCATATGTCACAATCACATAACAATGATATGGTAAAAATGCATAATTTTAACCCTACATTCTTAATTATATTATTTATATATAGAAATTATTTATAAGTTAAAAAGTTGTTTTACAATTTTGAGAATTCAATTAACAAAAAATCAACTATTTTTTAAATTTTATTTTATAACATCCACAACATTACTTTTTTTGCCAAATTTAAATTTTTTTCTATTCCTTTTGATCTGCCCCTTTTTAATTTGTTTTTAATTAATTTTTCCCTTAATAAATTTTTCTCCTATAATATAAAATAAGAGAAAAAATAAAAATAAAAATAAAAATAAAATAAAATATCTATATATATATATATATATATTAGGTAATGCAAAATATATTGTTCAAAATAATAGTAATTATTAAAAGTAAATGTTTATTAGTAGAAGCATATTCAGAGACTTTTAATTAATTTGAAGTTTCTAAAATAAGATAAACATAAAATATATCATTTAATAAAATTAAACCATAAAAAATGGTGGAGGATTTTACTTAAACATATTTTTTTAATTAAAAAAATATGTATTTTTTTTGTTACTTTTTCTCTTATTTTTATCTATTTATTTATTTTTATTTAGTTTTTATCCTAAACTCACACCTCTTCATCTTTCATAACTTCTATACTTAATTAGTACTTATTAGTAGTACCTATAACTTCCAACTTTATACCTTCATAACCCCCAATTACTTAATGTTCAAGCTTGTGACATCTTAAAATCACATCAAAATAATATTTCTATCTAAATATATTTGTTATGAGCTTAATTGTCCTCTACTTTAATTTTGTAGTGCAAAAGCTATCGACAATTGATTTGGATTTTTTTTTGATGAAATTATAAGAGCAAGATCATTAATAAAAATTAGCATAAAAAACAATTCTCGAAAAACATTAAAATGTGTTTGTGGATACACTTAGCGGCGGGAGATAATCAAAATTATTATGAAGTTATTTTTAAATTTTCAATAAAATATGAATCATGAAAAATATAAGAAAAATTAATTAAGAGAATTCATTTTTTTCATTTTGCATAAATTAGTAAAAAGCTAAAGACAAGCTAACTTGATTATGTTAAGATACGATGCTAATTGTTACTATTTAAGAAAAAATATAAATTAGTAAAAAAGTTAAAGACAAGCTAACTTGATTCTTTTAAGATACGATGCTAATTGTTACAGTTTTCTTAGTGGAATTAAATAAGCAAATATGAAAAAAATGAAAAAGAAAAAAAGAAAAAAAGGGAGAATCGAAAAATAGTGTTGAAATAAATTAAAAGAAACGTAGAATTATAAGATAGAATTTATTAAGGGAAAAATTAATAGAGATAGTTATTCCAAATATACTTATTACTTAACCATTCATCCTCCATAATAATTATTCTAAATATTTACTTAACTTTTTCTCTTACACGTTAATTATATGGAAATATTATTTATCGTTAATAATTATAAATATTCCTATTATTTGTGAACAATTTATTTTTATATTTACCTTATTTTAAAAAAAAATCCAAGAGTCTAATTATAAGCTTTTATTAGATATTATAAGACTTTATAACATAAAACCTTTTATCATTCTTTTATAATTGCTCATTCATTACTTATTTTATTATGTATTTTAACCGCAATATATAACAACAATATATTATTTTATTTGTTAATCCTATATCACCAAAAATTATTTTGCAGAGCTAAAATCATGTATCACCCATTTCCTTTCCAAAGAATTAACATATAGAGAAAAAACTTTAAATTTTAATATACAATTAAAGTACTCTTTTAAGTCTTCAAATTATAGGTAGCTTATCTATTATAAATATTTTTTCATATTTCTAAGAGCATGTTTGATGTGTTACTATTTTAATTCTTTTGATATTTTAAAAAAAAATTAAAAGACTAAAAGTCCCACTTTAAAATTTTTACAAAATATCAAAGGTGACCATATATATTTAATTTTGGAGAACTCATTCAAATGAATAATAAAGTCATAAATTCTTAATTATTATATTATAACTAACATAAAAGAATAGGTACTATTCAACCAAAAAAAAGTATAGGTATTAGACCGTGCTAATTTAAGGATTATTTTTTTTATAAAATCAATTCATGATCAAGTTAAAATTACAAATCTAGTTAAAATTTGGTATCTAATCTATTTGAATTTGAAAATTCAAAAAAAAAAAAACTTTAAAATTTTTATACACCGCGCGTAGCACAGCTAAATTTACTAGTAGAATAATATATAGGGACCACCTTTGGGTTCACAACTTGGCCGGTGGGCACTGTTAGCTGAAATAACAAATTAAAGGCAAACATTTAGGTTGACTCACTTCAGATTAGTGTTATTGTTTTTTTCTATAATAAGACAGACTGACAGTAGCAACCAACAATATGTTGACCGCAAACAATCTTGTTGAATATACTCTATGCAATTATGAGGTATTTAATTTTGATATAAACTACGTTCTGGTAAGGAAAATATTTACCATGAAAAATATTTTCCTAGAAAATGTTTTCTTAGAAAATAAGTTGGTTTCTAACTTATTTTTTCATGTTTGGTTAGTGAGTGAAAAATATTTTTCGGTGTATGAAAAATATTTTTTTTAGAAAATATCTTTTATTTTTGATTAGAGAGTGAAAAATACTTTTTAGGAAAATAGTTTCTGACTTGAAAATCAACCCCGATAATCGATCTGGCACCTGACCCCGACACCCGATCAGAACCTAATCCCTACTCCTGACGCGGGACCCGACATTTGAACTAGAACCCGACCCTCACCATGACCCGAATCAGGACACGATTCCAAGACCCAACCCAGGACCTAACCTCTCTAGAGACCCGATATTCAAACTAGAATATGATCCCAACATCCGAACTTGAACCCAACCTTGACGCGAGACCCGACCATGACACGAGACCCAACCCCGACTCCCGACCCCAACATTTAGGGATGGCAATGCGGTGGTGTGGGCGGGGGCGGGGCGGGTTGAGCTTAACCCGCATAATTTTTAACCCACCCCGCTCCGTATAAATACTTTTTTCATTTTCAACCCGCCCCGCATAGACCCGCCCCGCATGAACCCCTCCGCATAATTTTTTTAATATTTTCTTTTTCTAGTTAAATCTGATACTAAAAATAAATTCATTTTTTCATTAAGTTGTATTAATTAATAGGATAGTACTTAAAATTTTAGTTTTTAGAGGTCAATTGGGAAACATGTAAGAAATTGTATTATTTTTTATTGAACCATTTTCATTTACTATCTTGAATATTTTAGTAGCTTTAAAGAAATTTTCTTAATAAATAATGCTTTATCACTCTTATAACATGTAAAAAGTTAAAATTAAGTTTGAACCCACATAAAATCACATATACCCGCAACCCGCCCCGCATTAATTTTTTTAAAAACCCACTTCAACCCGCCCTGCATCTGCCCCTCCCCGCACAACCTTAAACCCACCCCGCCCCGCACCCGCCCCACCCCATTGCCATCACTACCAACTTCCAACTCAAGATCCAACTTTTGAAATGAAATCCAACTCCGACATCCGACCCGAGACCCGACCCCAACTCCTACCCAGGACCTGACTAGAGACCCGACCCCAACCCTGACACCTAACCCAAGACCTGACCCCGACCCAATAACTGACACCTGACCCGAGACCTAACCACGACTCGAGAACCGCAAAAGACCCCAACCCCAAAAATTGATACGAGACCCGACCCCGAGACCCAACCCTGGCCATGAATCAAGAATCACCCCGACATCTGACACCCAACTCGAGACCTGGCCCGCACCCCAAGACCCAACCTTGACCTCAACCCGACACCCGACCTGAGACCCAACACCCAACACCCGACCCCAAAACATAATAATGTGTTTTATATTGGACTTTATACTGTAATACTTTGAGAAAATTTCAGACATGACTACTGACTAGTGTGTAGGACTAATCAAAATTGAGAAAACAACATAAACCATATTATTATTATTATTGGTGCTAGTTACTCGCTGAAACAATAGTTTACGAAATTACAGTTTTTGTCAGTTTGTTGTTCCGCATACATGTATCTGTGATACACATGAGTCATATTAGTTGTAACTTGTTTTGGATACACTATATCCAAAGTGTGATTCGCTTGTATCTGGGATACACTAACTCTCTTGCTCACCTTTCTCCTCTATTCCAACTTCTTCTTTGTGTCTGTATTTCACAATTTCATGTATATGTGTATCTAGTATCAATTTAATGTATACGACTATCCATATGGATAATGCATCTAGTTTATCAGTGCGTAGATATATGTATCTGGGATACACTAACTCTCTTGCTCACCTTTCTCCTCTATTCCAACTTCTTCTTTGTGTCTGTATTTCACAATTTCATGTATATGTGTATCTAGTATCAATTTAATGTATACGCCTATCCATATGGATAATGCATCTAGTTTATCAGTGCGTAGATATATGTATCTGGGATACACTAACTCTCTTGCTCACCTTTCTCCTCTATTCCAACTTCTTCTTTGTGTCTGTATTTCACAATTTCATGTATATGTGTATCTAGTATCAATTTAATGTATACGCCTATCCATATGGATAATGCATCTAGTTTATCAGTGCGTAGATATATGTATCTGGGATACACTAACTCTCTTGCTCACCTTTCTCCTCTATTCCAACTTCTTCTTTGTGTCTGTATTTCACAATTTCATGTATATGTGTATCTAGTATCAATTTAATGTATACG
>JAJONR010007851.1:0-29215 GCA_029582245.1 Solanum etuberosum
ATATATATATATATATATATAGAGAGAGAGAGAGAGAGAGAGAGAGAGAGAGAGAGAGAGAGAGAGAGAGTTGAGTGACTGTATATGGAATTAACTCTTGTTTTCCCTTTTTCCCCCTACTTTCCTACTTGTTCACTGACTAACCACTAAATAACCAAGTCAATTTCATTTGTTTTCCTCATAACTTTATGCTAGAAACAATAAGTTAACTTTTTTCTTCAAATAACTCCTCCTACCATTTCATTAGGCATATCCAACAAAATTATTCAAGACAATTTTAAGTGCATTCATTATTTGCATTATTGTAATTGTTTCACTTTCCTCTTGGAAAGGAGAGAAAATATATTTAATAGAAAACTGAGTGAAAAAAGGTCGGAAAATGTAGGGTAGAAAAAATGTTATTACAAAAGATCGTATCATCGCATATGTAGTCCAAGAAGTCGGACGCAACACTCTTCGATAAACTTTATGTTTGCAAATTTCATTAGTATAACACTATCAATTACCTTCAAAATATTAAAACTTTTTAAATATATATATATATATATATAACTAATGTGTTTATCAAGAAAAAAGGTTTCATAATCATATGATATACCAATAAGTAATATGTAGTCATTATATGTTTTACAATAGAAATGCAATCTTCAAAAATCCAAAATTCATATGTATATTGTTATGATAGTTTTTTTAAAATTGAAGTTGCGCACAAACAAAATATTAAGGATCCTTGAAAAGGGTAAAAGAGAAGTTAGGGATAATGGGAACAAAATTCAAAAAAGTACTTTAGCGCGAGAGAATAGTCATCATAGTGTATCATACAATTGTAATTAATTGATAGTTTAATTCTATCATTTGATTTTCTATTTTTTTTACTCATGTTAATATTAACATTATTATGACAACAACAAAAAAATCATATACATTTTTTTGATAGAATAAAAGAAGCCAAAGAGAAGTAGTATTGGAACTTTAATTTCAAATGGTTATTAGAAGTACTTATCTGAAAGTCCATTCCGTAAACCTTGAAAACTTATCACGTAAAGACCTTTCTTGAGTTTGACATTTTTTCTATTCTGTAAAAGTATTGCCCCCACTCTCACTGACACTCTTTCTTCCGACATTAAAAATCACTGTCTATTGATGTTTTGCTCTGCATATTTTTGACATAATTGTAGTGAAAACATAATAGAGAATACTCCGTCGCTGTACTTTTTGTGCTATGTTAAAAGAAATAAATGAGAGGCGTACATTTTTTAGTAGAATAGTGAATCTTTGATCCACAATAATGAATTACGTTGGTTTCCAAAGTTTGACATACGCCATTATTTGTTGGAAAGTATATGTCAAGGACAAAAAATTATATGAAGAAGAACACTAAGATGAAGGTTTGATAATATGAACAAAGAACACAGAATTGAAGACTTGAAACACGTGCAAAACGCTTTTCTAAAAATGATATGTGATCCCTCTCCTCCTTGAGATTACTATGGGATTGTATGAAAATAGTTTCAGAGGATATGACAAGCCTATGAATTTCTAAACTAAGCAAAAAGTGAAGAAATCCTAGTGAAAAACAAGAACTTGAAGGCTTGATCTTTTGAAGAACAAAATATTTCTTTGGAGAATATTGTAAAGAAATGTATTTTGTAAAAAGTTATTTGTGAATCTGTAGTAGTTGGATTTAAGAGTTGGTGGTAATGAGAGAATGAAAGACACACCCTTTCATTTAAAAGACACCAACTAAAGAATGAAAAGACACATTTTTCATTTAAATAACACCAACTAAAGAATGAAAAGACACTCCATTTCAAATACACCTCTTCATTTAAGTAAAAAAAATATATTAATAATTTAATTTCGGTTTTCATTTGAATCAAGTTTCAAATGCTTTTGTGTGTAAATGAGTAGAGAATAAGGGAAGAAAAATGAATCCATAATGATAGAAGCATGAAGAAGAACGGTAAGATGAAGGTTTGATAATATGAACAAAGAACACATAATTGAAGACAATAAACACGTGAAAAATGCTTTCTAAGAATGATATTTTCTACCTCTCCTCCACGAGATTTCTATGGGATTGTATGCAATTAATTTTAGTGGATATGACAAGTCTATTAATTTCTGCCTAAGCAAAAAGTGAAGAAATTCTATTGGAAAGCAAGAACTTGAAGACTTGATCTTTTGGAGAAGAAGAAATTTCTTTGGAGAATATGGTAAAGAAATGTATTCTGTAAAAAAATATTAGTGAATCTGTAGAAGTTCGATTTAAATAGAGTTGGTAAGGGAAGAAAAATAAAGTCATAATGGCATAAGCATGAAGAAGAACACTAAGATGAAGATTTGATAATATGAACAAAGAACACAAAATTGAAGGCTTTAAACACGTGGAAAATGCTTTCTTAAAATAATACTTTCTACCTCTCCTCCACGAGATTGCAATGAGATTGTATGCAAATAGTTTTAGTGGATATGACAAGTCTATGAATCTCTACACTAAGCAAAAAGTGAACAAATTCTATTGAAAAGTAAAAACTTGAAGGCTTGATCTTTTGGAGAGGAAAAGATTTCTTTGGAGAATGTTGTAAATAAATGTATTCTGTAAAAAGTTATTTGTGAATTTGCAGTACTTGAATTTAAATAGAGTTGGTAGTAACCAAAGAATGAAAGACACACATTTTCATTTAAATGATACCAACTAAACAATGAAAAGACACATTCCTTCATTTAAAAGACACCTCTTCATTTAAGAAAAAATTATATATATATATATATATATATATATATATATATATAAAAAAAATTTAATTTCAGTTTTTATTTGAATCAAATTTCATATGCTTTTGTGTGTAAATGGGTAGAGAATAAGGGAAGAAAAATAAAGCCTTAATGGTAGAAGCACGTATATCTATTTTGTTTTGCTGTTTTGTGTGGGGTTATGTAAAATTGGAAGTCATTAATGACGATAAAATGTGTAGTTTCTGGAGAGGAGGGGAAGACTAGTTTTGAAAATAAATAAATAAAAAGAGAATCCTTGCTTGGTTACAACTTTTCAAAAAGGTCACAACTTTTCATACAAGTCACAACTTTTCATGAAAGGGGAAGGCTAGTTTTGGAAATAAATAAATTAAAAGGGAATTATGGTTTGTGGTGACGCCACGTAGCGGGCCTAGAGTTCTCTTCTTTTATATATATATATATATATATATATATATATATATAACCACATTAATTCTCATTTATTTTTGTATCATATTTGAACCGGCATGGTCGTCAACCGGCCATGTCAAATGATATTTATTTCAATAAACTTCTAGTTTATTTTGCATGTGATTCCATCATCATGCTCATATTTAGTTACCGCAAACAATATGAAAAATGGGTAATCTTTCACATAAATATTTATAATTCACTTTGATTGTAGTAATATGAAGATCTTAAATCTTTTCATATTTTATAGTCTCAATATAATTTTTTTCTTTGACAATTTCTTTGAAACTTAAAAGCTTCTTTCGAGACTTACTACAATTTCAATATCATGAGCAATTTTATTTCTTTGGGTAGTAGCACATTAGCTCGCCAAAGCTCACAATTAATATTGGATACTACCACATATTTCATAACATTGTTTGTGTGGTGAACATCTCTTTCAAGGAGAAACTTATATCATTATTGTCACGGTCAAAATCATTATACGAAAAACTTGTTTCTTGATTTACTTTTGTCATTAGTATCTCCTCCCTTTTGTTTAATATCTGGCAAAATATTTTTGACGTACAGAGACACATAATCAATGATAATTTTTTGTGGCCAAGGATTATTTTCTTGTTTTGTCATTTTGACAGTTCATAATAAAACGTACTACAATATTTGTGATGTACTAAAAGTACTTGACCAATGACCATTTATACCAAAATAAATTTCTTTATTTCTCTCTCACCTCCCATAGGGGTGAGTTGTGGTATTTATTAAATCATACATGAGTATGTCCTTTCATCATCTCTTGACACATTCACTTTCAAGAATGGTCCACTTCTCATGATACTTATCACAAGTCACATTCTCTTCAATGAACTAACTATAATCATATATACATGCTTCATAATTATTATTATTTTTTCATTAGAAATTCATTGTCATGCTTTGAAATTTATCATATTCATATGACATACCTTAACATCACCTTTGAAAGGTCAAGTACACCTTCACTTTATATTTCTTTATTTTGATGGAGGATTTATAAAATAAAATTAGTTTGCACATATGGTAATCACGTGCCCAATACCTTTCATAACAAATTTGATGACAAAAAATACCTTCACTCTTTGAGGGACCATTTTGAGAACTCATATTGTTCTTTCTTTTATAATAATTATCACAATGATGACTATTATTATTTTGTCCATTCACGTCCATATTCATATATCCAATCATAAAATAATCTTGTCATCTTTCAGACTTTTACTGTATTGCTATCACATACTCTTTTAAGAATGTAGCATATTAAATGGGACGGATTTCACAATGTTTAGCAAGAGCATATCGATTTGCTCAATCATCATTATATATCAATATATTGAATTGGGACTTTAACCCAATGCATTATCCATACAAAGGCGTGTTAGGCCAAAATACGAAGGGATTTGAACCCAAAATCGTACCATCACAGTGTATCGAGACTTTAATCAGTGCCTTACCCTTTAGGTGCGATGAAACTTGAATCCGCCGTCTTACCCTCAATCAATAAAACTTACCCTTGAGTCTTTAAAATATTATCACTTTGTTATTAATAGTACAAATAAATTTAGTCATAATAACACTTCAAAAGATCATATACAAATTATTACCTTTGCTAAGTGAAGCAAAGTTGGTCCTCATAGGTGGCTCTGAATACTATTTTCAACTTAAAAGTTTTATGAATAATTCACTTATTGAAAGATTAACAAATTAATTTTCAACATTAACTTCATTTATTGCTAGTTAAGAAAATTTCTTTCTTCAATTGTTATTCGAAGATAAAGCAATTAGAGGTAAACACTAATCATCACAATAAATAAAATGATACCTCAAAATTCAAAAAATAAATAAACACTTGATAAATGGACATAATAAAGTCTACATGTCAAATTGTCTCAATGACATGTAGGTTATATGTTTTAGCATATATTTTATGGATTTCAGAAATTAGCATACTCTTTTTGTAGATATATACAAATCAGAATTAATGTAATTAGTATTATGAAGGAAGCTTACCATAAAGCAAAAATATGCCATTAGCTTACCATTGACAAGTTTGTTAATCGTCGGCATATCAATGCCTCTTCAAAAATATACCTTACGCCCCATGTTTCAAGGCTTACGTCTCGTCCTACACTAAGTAAAACGCCCCTGCCTTTTAAGCAGTATTGGGGGGGGGGGGGATGTATTACTAATACCATGGATTTCTAGGTATTAGTAATGCAAAAGAATTTAATGCATGCATTAACATGGTTAAAGACCAAATTACCCCTCAAAACCCCTTTTGCATCTTTTTCACCATAATTGTGGAGGATATTTTTGATATATGCATCCAAGCTTCATTAGAAAATTCTGTAAGAAATGAGGTCATGATGGAAAATCACACTGAAAGAGTATCTATGAAAGGGAAGGAATTTTGTGCACAAGCTGTGGGAGATTAGGGCACGTTTTAAGGAACTGTTTGAACTCCAACAAAACATTAGCAAATTTATAGGCAATGTGTACCTCCAAAATGCATAAATCATAAGATGGGCAAATCGTATCTTTCCCTAAAAGGAAAATAGGACCAACAAATCAGCACATTTATAATGCTGGTAAGAAAATGTGCATGATAACACCACGCATGTCAAGTTCACTTAAGCAGGCAGCATCAAATAAGTTTCTCAAATATAATTTCTCTTTTCAAGCACCAACCTGATATTGTAGTAGTAAGCTGGAGCCTCTAGAATATTCTTGATAAAAAAAGAAATTCACAAAACCAGCCAGTAAAATCTATAGTATCTAAGCTGCCACACACTCCCCTTAAAAGAGACCATTAATTTGCATCCCATTTCTTTCAAACTCCCGCTCAAATAAAATGATAAGGGATGTCACTTCAATTAACTCTCCACCCGTCGTACCCTTTACTAGGGGAAGTGTATTCTCTCCTCAACCTCATTTTATGGTTAACTCACAGTCGAAAACCCAACAACACAAGATACCACCTTTAGTGCTAGTCACAACCACCAGACCACTCCCCTTCGTCGTGGTTGAAACTTACACTATATGGATGATTTCTCTACCTCTAAGTCACTTTGTTGATCCTGGGCCACCTGATTTGGACTTAAATGTTGCTTCACTCTCAACTGATGGGGATCCAAAATCTAATATCGATTTCAACAGTTAACAGCCTCATGGAACAGATCTTTCACAACATCCATTTCTTCCTAATGACACCACTGTTAGAGTCAACATCGAACCCCTGCTTTGTCCCATGGACACAATCAAGACGGGACCAAACAGACAGAGGTAGAAGGCCAAAAAGAGGAAGAAAAGGTCGGCCATGGAAATCCTAAAGAAAAACAACAACGAGCTAGAACTTCTTTTAGCCTCCTTGTAGGAACAAAGAGGTCAGGTAAAAGACTATTTCTCAAAGAGTTTGAAGAGCTTACAAGTGAAGATAGTATAGTGTATTGTCCCACGGAGATGACATTATGTACTTTGAATCTAAGGACCGATAACAGTGACACTCTGGTAGTGGTAGACCTAAAACCAGTGAAAGACTTACAAAGGAATTGTCGGATGGAGAAAGGAAGAGCCCCATGGAACAACCACCAACTCAGTTAAGTTTAATGAACTTCATTGTTTGGAATGTGAGGAGAGCAAATATATAACGCCAACTTTAGACGTTAATGTGAAGCTTTGGTTAAGATGTATGTATATTCCAACAATGCTAGTCTACTTAAGATCGGAATAGTTGAGCACAGGTGCTTGATTGAGGCCCTCAAATTTGACACTCACTTATGTTGAAGGACTATTTGGGACCATAGTCATCATGTGGAAAAAGGACTATCTAAAGCTCAGTGACATCTCCATCACTGCCCAAAGCATTTATGTGATGGTGTAAGTAATTTTAGACTCTAGATCTTGGTATTTTAATGTCATTTAAGCTAGTAATGACTTTCAAACTAGAATTAGATTCTAGGATGAACTCATTAATTTACCTAAAACCATTTTAGGAGACTGGATTATTGAGGTGGGACTTCCATGAAATCCTCAAGGCAAGTGAAAAATATTGAGGGGGATACATTAATAATTTTAGATCCAACACTTCTAGACATTGTCTGGAAAATGTAATATGGTAGACCTTGGGTTTAAAGGGTGCAAGTACACCTAGACAAAGAGGACGTACAGAAATAGGCAGAAGGATCCTTGAAATACTAGAAAAATGTGTTGCTATTAACTCTTGGATACTTAGATATCCTCAGTCCACACTAGCACCCCCGCCTAAAATTAAATCTGTTCATTGCCCACTTCGGTTAACTTATGCACCCCTCAAGCTAACAATTAGAAAAAGCTCTTTAGACTTGAACCAATGTGGCGTGACCACCCTACTTCACGAGCATGGTCCAAAGCTTCTTTCACCAATCCCCTAACTATTTAGATCCATCCATACTTTCAAAATTGAGGCCCCAAAATGGAATAGGTTTATCTTTGCCAACATCATTCATAAAATAAAACAAATCCTTGCTAGGTTAGATGATATCAAAAGATCTAATGGTTATAATCACAATCCCCTTTTGCACAACTTTGTATCTGAATTCCTTGAAGAATATGACACCCTTCTAATAGCAAATTCTTCCAGATCTCCATCATCAATAGAATAAGGAAAACCATAATCTACAATCTTAAGGATGATATTGGCAACATGTTAATGGATAAGTAGGAAATCTCTGGCCATATTCTTTCCTACTTCTCCAATTTGTTCACTACTAAATATCCTCATTCTGTCTTTAACAAAATAATCATAGTCAATGCTCTTGACACCATTCCCCTGAATGTTAGTATGGATCTTGACACTCCCCGAATCGATTGTGAAATAACCCAAGCCCTAAAATTGTTTATCTCATTAAAAGTGCCTGGTCTTAATGGTCTGCACTCCATGTTCTACCAGAAATTTTGGGACTTAGTTGGGGGAAAACAAATTCCTTCTGTAAAGATGTCTTCTCCAAAAGCACTATGACTACCCACATGAGTACCACCCTCTAGTGCCTCATTCCCAAGTGTTCTAGTGCCACTACTCTCAAGAATTATAGATCAATTGACCTTTGTTGTACTGTTTATACGCTAGTGACCCAAAACATTGTCCATGGGATCTAATCCCTTCTCTCCATCATTATTGGGCCTTGTCAAGATAGTTTCCTTTCCAATAGAAGAGTTGCTGACAAATTATACATGAGTACATCTCCTATTTTAAAAAATGAAAGGGAAGAACCCAAACATGGTCCTTAAGATAGACCTAGAAAGCCTTTGACAAGCCTGAATGGTCTTACATCAGGGACATCTTGCTCTACTTCAACTTTCTTTGTAATCTGACCAAGCTCATTATGTCTTGTGTCAGCAGTAACTAAATATAATAGAGAGAATGATGACTTCTTCAACTCTTCTAGGGGTATTAAATAAGGTGATTCCATGTCTGCCTACCTGTTTATTCAATGTATGGAAAGGTTGTCTAGAAGCATTGACAAAAAGATTGCTAACAAAAACTAGTACCCCATTTAGATCACCACTAGAGGTTCTGAGATATCCACTTGCTCTTTGCTGATGATTTAACACTCTTTTCCAGAGCCAATGTCCAAAATTGTACCACAATCATCAATACCCTTAAAGACTTGTACACCAAGTCTGGACAGAGGATCAACCATAGTAAATCTAGAGTCCTTTTTTTCCTCTAACTGTACAAGTAAGATTGTCAGTGTTTGCACCAGCCTCCTCAACATTAATGTCACTACCACATTTGGTTAATATCTAGGCTTTCCATATTCCACATGAAGACTTCCAGTTCATTATTGTCAACATGAACAACAAGCTTGCTGTATGAAAGAAAAAGTTTCTCAATATGGTTGGTAAAATTGTGCTTACTAAGGACTCTCTAGGAAGCATACTTTCCCCCATCATTCAATACGTAAAATTCCTTGAAAAGTTAATTATATAACTGACGGGATTCGAAGAAATTTCATCTAGGGAACAACTGTAGAAAGAAGGAAACTTCTTCTAGTGAATTGGGATACCCTTACTAGCACTAAAGAAGAAAAAAATAGTATGAAAATTCCAAAGAGTGAAATCAAGAATAAATACCTCCATACCAGCCTCTCTTGAAGATTATATAATAACCCTGATACTATGATGAAAAGTTCTCACCAGTAAATACTCTAACTCTAATTGCAATTGGAGAAAGAAACGTGTGCCCAGTATCTGGAACTGTGTCATAGATGGTTAGGAAGACACAAGGAATGTCACAGATTGGAGGTCCACAAAGGGAATAGAATAAAGTGGTTGACATGCTCAGTAAGAAGGGCCCAAAGTGCAAAGCTTTTGGGACCCCAACTATTTTATTGGTGTTTGCGGCTAAGCAACTTGGGCCAGACATTCTTGGAGCTATATATGTATTCTCAAATATCAACTGTTTGTAATAGCTACTCATCAGATCATATGATGGATGACACATACATCTATTTCTCCTTATGCGCCAAGCAGCTCCTCTTTGGACTAATATATTTAAAAAAAACTATGCCCACCTCTTACAATCGACTCTTTGGTTCCATTTTATCAAATTTCAATTCAATTCTTTCTTCGGTGTTTGGTTTTGAAAAACTGTGCACCAAATTTTGAACCAAACTAGATCGTCAGTGTTTTTAAAACAGTTTTTCGGTGCAAATAAGAAATAAAATAAGAAAAAATTATCAAAATATTCAACGAAACATAAAAATTAAAATAATCAAATAAATACATATGAACCCATCCAGCAGGCCAGCATAGCGGGTTCATGTGCTATCTTCTAGAAAATAATGTGTTGGATTGTTCAACGTATAATATGAAACATTATCAACCCAGAAATTGTCAGCGTATAACATGAAACATTTATAACATGGTCGCTAGAGGGTGTGAAGACAGAGGAGGCTATTAGTTTTGTTTAATTTAGGAATTAGGGGCCAGGGTTCCAAAATTTGTTTCAAAATTAAAATGTTTTGGGTAAATACATATATAAGTAATATAATTTAAAATTTTATTTAATAAAATTTCGATTCTTCAGTGCACCGAAATTTCAAGAACCTTGAAGTTTCCAAAAGAAAACACCGAACCGAAAAACTGAAATCGAAAAACATAATTAGTTCAATTTTTCTGCTTTCCGGTATTTATGTTTATGTCCATCCGTAGACTCGCATGTGTTTTCAATGCTTGATCGTTTTATTAATACAATTTTGTGAACTTTTCTTGTAGCTTGACTAAGTTTACATGACCCTTCTTCCACTTCATTATGAGTCTGCAAGTAGAAAAGAAACCTTTTCAAAAAATTAGTTTGGTTGGAAATAAGTATGGGAGCTTAGAACATGTGTAAGTAGTTTTACAATTGTTTTCACTAAATGTAGAATTTCATTTAAAACCAGGATACAAAACCCTCATCGACGAACCAATGATCCTTGATTACATTATAATAATAAATAAAAAGGATCCATCACATCCAATATCATCATCATCAGAAGAAGAAAAAGTAGAATTACATTGCAAGTGAGGCATTAGCTTTTTATGCTGCCAAAGAATTTAGAAAGTGGCAAAGGACCATCAGCTTCATTGTCGCTTGTAGACTGCTTCAACCTCAACCTCGACTGGTGCTTCTTTTCTTTCTTCCTTCTCTTAGACTTGGATCTTGATTTTCTGGATTCTCTATCTTCATCGTCAGAACTGGAAGATTCAGATGATGGGCTTGAAGAGCTTGAATCGGAATATCTCCTTGAACGCTGAATCAGTTTAGGTAATATATATGTGTCATTCAAATGTAGTACTCAATCACACAAGTCCATTCTGAAGATCTTCAAATATGAACTGACAGTCCAGAGAAACAACTTATAAATTCTTAACACAATATGTGCAAGTAATTAAGCAAAAAGTTGTTGCATTCTCTCTAACAAACAATAGTCTCTACTCTCGACAAACTAAAAGCACAGCAGATGTTTTGCCTTACCTACTGTGGAATAAAACATTAGGTTTAATTTTTTGTACTATTACCACCTACAAGAGTTTGACTAAGAATCTCTCCGACCCAAGTACCCTACGTATAATATTTAAGTTTTCCTTTGTAATTCTTGAAGGTCATTACTTGTGAGGATATGAAAAATGGAAAATACATCTGCCATTTCCTTCAGTTAGGTGCATACTGGGAACATAGATATCTGTCTAACGCAGAACTTTCAAGGAAGGAAAAATAAACACTCAAAAATCCAAAAATTAGTTCTGATCGAAGGTCCTCTATTTCTACTTATCTACTAGGTCTTTTCAGTGTGTTCTTACTGATTGTAAAGGTACCTTAAAGCAAAATTAATTTCAGATGAAAGAAATGACGGGCAGCTATATCAGTTACATGCAGAGGAAGTAATGAATAGCTGCCAGAGGGGGATGTTGTGCAGAGGGCGAAATGAAGATGAGTAAGACGGTGGATGAAAAGGAAGAGTCAGGGCCAAAACAGGGAAATAAGAAAATGCTTGACAGGAGGGAGAAGAAAGGAATTTCTCAAAGATTCTTGTGTCCAGAAAGATCTTGGGGAATTCGAATGTGACAGCGGTAAGGATATTGCAGAGATAAGACAAATTTCTCATCTAGACACAGTGGGAGGAGACATTTCCAGAGGGCGCCCAGATTCCTCTTCCCAGGCTCACATTAAACCATATGCCCATCTTGCTAGATGGTAGTTGGATGGAAGAGGTTGAAAACCTTTTCAGATCTGAAAATATGTGGTAGAATGCATGCAACTAAGTAGAACTAGCGGGAAACTGGTGGAGAAGTTTATCAAGTCCATAGACACCCACACTTCTCTTTAGCAGGAAGTTGAATCTGTTAGAAATGACTGAAGATGGAATTATTAAGTGGTTCGGAGGGTAGAAATAAAGCTGAGGGATATAATGAAAGGGCTGCAGAGTTAGCAATGAAATCAGTGAGATGGATTTAAACAAGCAAGAGAAAATTGAAAGGTGAAGGGGGAGTTAGCAAATACGACAATTGGCCAAGAGATCAAAATTAATGGTGTTGCGGCTAAAAGGGTGACTGTGTCTGCCATATTAACTTTCCACTGATTAACTAAGCTAAAACAAAATATGAAGAAAAAGAGTAAGTAAAAGGGCTATTAAGGGCTTCCATATACAAGGCATAAGGAATTGGAGAGGAGACCAAAATTGGGAGTGAAGTTAAGCAAATGGCGGCAAATAAGAGAGTGCCCCAGATAAAGTTCTTGGAGGAGGAAGTATCAAAGGCAATTAGTAGCTATGCAGAGGACAAAGGGAAAACTACCAGGCCCTAACGGTTTCACAAGTTCTTTTGTCAATGTTGGAGACTAATTAAAAGAAGACATCATGAGTGCAATAAGACATTGAATTCTACAAGAAAATTTGGAAAGAGTATTAATTCTTCTTTAATTGCAATTGTTAGACAGGGCATACAATATCAAGGATTTCAGAGCTATAAGTGTTTTTCTTTTGACTTAAGGTCTTCGACAGCACCATGTCAATGACACATATACTTGGAAGGAAAAAAAGGCTGGATGTCTTTTTGATTCCAAATGAAGTAGTGAACTCAAGAACGAAAAATAGGAAGCAGAGCCTTGCAAGCTGAATTTAGATAAGGCATATGGCCGTGTCAAAATGGAGCTTCTTGGCTGCATAATGAAAAAATTGGCTTCAGGGACAAATGAAGACCGTGCATTCAATTTTGCATATCCATGGTCAAGTTCTCAGCTTTGGTCAACGAAATCCCTCAGAATTCTTCAAAAGTTCAAAGGTTTATAACAAGGAGATCCTTTGTTCTCTAAGTTGTACATATTAGTGATGGGAACTCTCTTATCATGATGATGAATGAAGTAGTAATTGAAGGTTATCTGAGGAGATGCACAGCCAAGGAAAGGAAGGACTGTAAACAAATTATCATTGGGTGCAAGACACAAGAAGAGAGCGGCATGGAATGCAGTGATGGAGAAAGTGGAAAAGAGGTTACAGAATAGTAAAATAAAAACATATCAAAAGGGGAGGGAGACACTTCCTAAGAACACTTTGTCCAAAATTTTGACCTATTTTGCATTTAATGTGCCGATCAACATAGCAGAAAAGCTAAAGCAATTGGAAAGAAACTTCTTATGGAACTCAAAAGGGTAAGAGGGTTTAATTTGGCAATTGAAATTAGTCACTCCTCCTATGAAGGTGACGGGTTCAAGAGATAAAAGACTCGAGGGTATTCAATAGTGTCTTACCTACACAAATGGATAGGACGGTACAGCATGTAGGATCAAGCATTTTAGAGAGATTATTGTCAATGAATATGAAACATAGGGGGGTGGAAAATTGATCATATGAACATGTTGAATGGTGTATCCCCAAGGGCAGAGCTAATGTAAACATTACGTGTCCAGACAGAAACAGTAACTTTGGTCCAAACTTTGTATTTGTATTAACAAAGTCCATTGAATATGTAAAAACTAATAATTTAGAACCCAGTAACATAAAGGGATTAGAATCCCGAACCCATAAACTTCAAATCTTTGCTCCGCCTCTACGTATCCCTATGAAAAGAACAACATAAGGATGGGAGAACTTCTAGAGGGATGTCACACTTAAGGCGTAAAAGGGCACCACAGTTGGTTTCTGGAATGAAGAATTATATGGTGATAACCTTCTACAATGAACTTTCCAACTATCTTTAGACAACAACAGTCGCACGAAGACGGCATCTGTAGCCTAGATTGGCAAGGAACAGGGAGATATGGTACTACAGAATTGTAATGTTAGAAGAAAACATGCAGAACTAAAAAAAGGAAGGAATACCAGTTGGAATACTTGGTCATCCGTAATATATCCAATATATTTTGTACAACTTAGACATAGTATCATATTTATCAAATATAAAAAAATAAAAATAAAAAAATAAATGTTAGAACTACATTCTGATATTCTATTCCTTTTTCCTTTTTTAATTTCGGAAAATATACACGAAAATCTATTGTTCAAATTTTTTTATAAAATTACCACACCTTTTGGAAAATTACATCTGGTACCACATTCATAACACTCTATACAGCTTTTTAAAAACAAATTACTTTTTTATAAGAAAACTAGAAACAAATCACATCCAATACCTAATCACCCCAGGTTCTTACACACACTCTCGCGGAGTGGGTCTTTACTTTTGCTCAGAAGCGCTCCTCCTCATTGTTATCACGCGGAGCAAGAAGGGGTTGTCAAGTTCATATGTTTATCGTATTTAGTTCACTAGGAATGTTTTACCCACAAATCCTTTACTTGCGATAGTTCTTCCTTGAAAGTTTGTTACAAATTCCAAGTTCCCCAATTTTATACTATTTGTCAATTATTAACCTAAATCAATGGTTTACTGGTATACTTACAGTTTACTATGTTAAATATAAACCTAAATCAACAGTATACTTGTAATATTTAAATAGTATACTATTTGTTAAATATAAACTTAGATCAATGGTATAGTAATCAAAGAAATTAGCAAGAATTAGAAAGATTGAAACCAAAAAATAATTAAAAAGAGATTTGAGAAAGAAAGTAGAAGATTGCTGTCCCTCAAAGTGGTGTTTAAGCTTATCTTCTGTTTCGCTTTTCGAAGGCTGTTGTGGTGATATGGGAAGGCTTAGAATTTTGGTTAACTCAAATTTGGGGTTGGTAGGTGCTGAATATAGGTTTCACTATTTGAGAATTCCCTCCTTTTTGCTTTCCTTGTACAAGGGAGTACTTCATTCCTTCCAAGTACAATTTTTTCGTTTACATTCATGATTCAACACGAGAAAAAAGTATATAGACTAATTGACAATTGCTAAGCTATTTTTCATGGAAATTCATTAAGGTCACCTGCTATAGCATATTCAACATTTGACAGACATATCAATCAAAATTAGGACATCTTGATAACTGATGGTTAACAGATTTAATTAAGTTCAAAATTTTAGGTCAACCAATTACCCGTTCAGATGCTTATTGAAGTACATATTCATTGAAGTACATATGAGGCTCTCAATTGTGAGTTTGAAGATTAGCATGTGTCAATTTTATCTCATATACTCAAATATAAGTTACCTTATTTTAATTATTTTATTCTTTTCAGGTTGTTAAATGTTTTTTATATTTCTTTCATTCTAAAATCATCTAATAATTACCTTGTCTTGCTTATTATCACATCCTTTCTTCCGACATGTTATGTTACTACAACATAATCCATACCTTTAAGAGAAGAGAAGTAACTATCAAGAAATCCCCACTTCCCCGATGTTGACACAAACTCCCAACATTTTGGTTGGAAGAAGAGGGCTTAACCACGAGAATTACTCTCTCTGTTTTTATAACTCTGAAATCTGTCCAACTTGTGTGCACCTCGACTAATTCCACGAGATACATGTCACCTCCCACCCACAACAGTTACCAGCCAACTCATTCCTCCAAGGCTAGGAGAAATGAGATGAATCACATAGTGGTTTTGTCTCTGCTGGGATCTAAACCTAAGACCTCATGATTCTCAACCCACTTCATTGACCAATAGGACACACCCTTGGGTATAAAATTACTCTCTTATCAAATGGGACCAATTCAACATTCAATCTATCACTTTGAAATTTCATCATGACATATATAGGTGGAATTGTAAGCATTTATACCAATTACAGTGAACTAGTAAATATTGGATGTTCTTATAACATGAACACTGCTCAAGTTAACATAATAATAGGCAGACTCAAGAATCCTTTAAATCTCATTAGTAAGTCTGCTCAAGGATTCATTCTGTAACAAAAGAAAGCAATGAGGAAAGAAGACAAATCTTTACTTTTTGACAATTAAGAAGACAAATCTTCACCCTGATGCTCCTAAATGAAACCCTTTACTTCATCAAAATAAAAAAAGAAGACGATTCTTTATCTCACCTGAAACTAAAATTTCTTACTCTTTGGTCTTCATTGGCTACAGTATACTTAAGTTAAAGGGCTTAGTGAAACGAAAAGGTGCTATTAGAAAACATGAGACTACCAGGAGGCCCTGGCCATAACATGGAAGTAAAAGACCCCAAGCACCAATGCCCCCACTCCTTCAAATCTAACACTAGCGGAACCCCTAATTGACCAAAAATGGGATTAACTGATTCTTACTGAAGATACAAGCGGGTATTTGTACTTTATTAACTAGGGGTTTCACTGTTTTCAGTTACATAAAACTTTTGTTTTTGAAACTGGTATTGTTGAAGTTACATAAATTATTTTTCTATTAGAATAATTACGGATTAAGTTCTGATCCCAAAAATAGCATTTGGTTTCATTATTTATGAATGCAAACTATACGGTGTCAAGCAAGACAATTCAGGTTAGCTAGAAACTTGCAAGTTTAGGATAGCAAAACCAATAGAATTCAAAACTCCTTAAGCATTGATGTTTCTTTCATGGTATAACAAGACAACCATGCATAATCCAAAGAAGATTGTAGTTAACTTTTTTCATTCTCACAAGCAAAGAAAAGAAAGAGTCTAGATTGAAAAAAATATTCACCTTTCTCTTTTTGCTTCTCTGTTTCTTTGTATCTTTGTCCTTCTTATCTGCAAGAATGCATTTCACCATCAAGAACGAACTGATCTAAGTCAACTAGAAATTTGACACACACTAAGATATAAAATAACTAAAAGAACTAGAAAAATTGACTCCCGTTAAGAAACTTCAGAACATTTTACCCTTTTTGCGACTGTGTTTACTGCTGGAATGATTCCTTCCATGAGAGAGCTTGCTGGCCCTTTCAGCATCTAGCTGAGCCCTGTATTCCCTCATCATTTTATCTTTGTCTGCTTCTAGCTCTCCTTTTCTCACTTCTTCTTCCTAAAAGAGTATCATTAGTATTATGCATCTCCAAAATAAGACACAGAGCGGGAAGAAAAAAAACTTCAATATCAGGAAAAGATGTAACAGGCAATTGTATGATCTAAGTGGATCCACACAAGAGCCAATTTATAATTGATAGTTCAAAATTAGTATCCCTCGACCCCAATAAAGGAAAGGGAGCTTCAAATATGCTTTTTGGGGGAAAAAATAAGTCATTCGCAAAATGCAGAACTTCTCCAACGAGCAGATTGCTTAGCATCCAAGGGTGTCGTCCAATGGTCAATGTAGTGGGTGCAAACCCTGGAGTCTGATTTTCAAACACTCGCAGAAAAAGTTTATGCGATGACTTGCTAATTGTACTTAACCACCTAGTGACAAAAGCAAGGCCATCTAAATACATTGCATCTTAGAATTGTTCCTCTTTATGCCGACCTAGTGGTGTTTGCAAAATATCAAATATTATATACCATAACCAAGCATACTTAATTCCTCTTTTCCTATAATTCTCCAAGGTTCACTTCTTAAGTGTTGTCATTCTATCTTCACATATCTCTACAATCATTAAAGCCAATCACAGTGGTGTTTATGAAACAAATTCAACCATGTTCTTATATAACTGTAATTTGATGTAACAGCTACATCGATCAACATTTTCTTTAGCTTCAGGAAGAAACAAACTGATCAAGAATGAAATCATGCAGTCCAAGTAAGCAAACCCGGGAAATGCAAGCCAAGATTATGTACACCCTCATATGACCATCAAGGCGGTTGAGTATATTACCTTCTGTTTCTGTTTGAACTCTTCCCAGGTAACTGTATGAGAAGTTTTGAGGCTTGCCAAACGAGCCGCATGCCACTCTGGTGTATGAAAAGAACCATCCACCTGCGACAGTCCTCATCAGACGAAGCACAAGAAACAAAGAAAAAGACAATTCTCGACGACTCCAATGTACTAATTAGAAAAAGTTAGCTCAATTATATAAACTCTAAGAAAAAAGTTGAAGAAAAATGTAAGTACCAAACACAAACTAAGAGAATTAAAGTTAACACTACTCAGAATTAATTAAACTTTAATTGTCTTAAACAGTCAATGAAATAATTATTTTCCTTATCTTTAACCATCATGAAGCTTAATCAAAGACTTCCACTTGCATTTTTCACATAGAGTTTGTTTAAATGGTTGTGTCCCCTCACATTATCAATGTTTGGTTATCTTGAACCAGGGAAGATGCTCTCTCCAAAGAAAATAATTTTTTTAACCAAAATGGAGAAAATGTTCGCGCCGCACATATTGGCAGAAATAATTTTCCTATAAAGGTATTACAACTATTTCTCCATATCAGTTACTCCAATCAACACTAAAACATTGTTGTCAACCACTCAACCTTCATATCCAAAAATATCTTCCAAAGTATGTCACCAACTTAACACAGGAAATAGAAAATGATTTTCCAAACTAACATACTTTCCACCAAAAACATATCCTACAGAGAACATTTTCTGCCACACCAACCAACTTGAAGCAGATAATTTTACACAATTAACCACCAAGTACACTTTGGAACCAAAAATGATAAAATAAACTCTAGAAAATCTCATATAAAGCAATACCCATGTGCAAAAACAGCATACATACATTCCCAAATGGACAAACAATTTCCTTTATACAACCAAATAAAAGTTCAAAACAAAAAAAAAAATGAACTTTAACTCAAATAGTATTTAATAATTAAAGAATGGTGTGAAAAGGGACGAACCATTCCATCATCAACTTCATCAGGTCCACCTGAGCCAGAACCCAACCTTGCTCGCTGCATAGCTTTGTAAGCTTGATTTTTTCCCATTCTTTTTACTTTTGGGTTCAAAATCAAAAGCGGAAAAAACCCAGTTTAGAAAAAAAACAATTTCAAGAGCAAAGAGAGAGTACTTGTGACATAAAAAGGAAGATCTTGAGGAAGCTTTATAGGTTTAGGGGTGGACTTTGAGATGAAAGGGTTATCAAAACACACGATGATAACAGATTGGCATAGATCTTCTTTTCCACAAGGAAAAAAACAACAATTTGGGGAATTGCGGACCCGAAAGATAGATTTTATTTCGACTGTTTTCAGCTATCGTGTTTTTTTTGGGCTTTTTGTGGCCCATATGTTTAAGTCGTCGTTGTGTTCGGGAAGTGCACAAATATTAGTTTTTGATGTCATCATTTAATTTAAAACAAATTTGCTAAGTTTATCTTTTTCGGGAATAACTATAGATGTACGTGATTGAAATTGAAAAATTCTATCAAATTTTGTATATTTTTGTCGAAAGTATGATCTTGTGTGACACGTCTCTCATCCGATCTTGACGCAATAGATATTCAATGCTACAGAACCACATTGAAAGCACATTATAAAAATGAAATAGTGCATTAATGATTCGTTATTATTAATTTGATCGATTATATATAATTAAGTCAAGCAATGGTTAAATAAAATACAAATTAAAATAATTTAAGCATGGTAACATTCCCAATAGTCAAACAATGACTATACCAAGTACTAGGGCGGTATATCGGTCGGTTCGGTTCGGTTCAATTTTATATATTATCGGTTCGGTTTATCAATTTTTAGGTTTTAAATACGCTAAACCAACAACAAACCAATAAGATATTCTTTATCGGTTTTTGGATTTTCGGTTTTTGGTCATTAATGGTTCAGTTTTCGGTTTATCCAATAAGAAAATGCTCATAAAATAAATATATGATTTCTCACTTCTCTAACAATTTGGCACGATACAGTGAGACAAACAAATCAACTGTAAATGCTTTGATATAGTGAAACAAGAAATATAATGAGAAATTGCATCAATAAGAGTAGATGTAGTACAATAACATGTTACAACCAAAACATAATATGAAATTTCTTATGTGAAGTAGAAGTACTATGACATGTGAAGTATGTAGACCGTAGTGTAGAGTACTAATATAGTGTCTAGTTATGTTAAATTATTAATATTTAATAATGATGAAGGGTATAGTAGTAACTTACTATCGTCTTAATGGGTTATCGGTTTACCCAATAACCCAATACTAAAAATCGATACCAAATCGATAACCCAATATTTTTTTTATAAAACCATTAAAAAGCCGTTAACCCAATAACCCAATAGCAATGACCCAATAATATTTTTTTCGGTTCGATTTATTGGTCAGTTCAATTTTTGCACACCCATGTGGGCGTCCTATAACTCGCTAAACAATCTTGAACTGATATTATTACATCAGTTTCCATCCACCTGGCATAGAGACTGTATGCACTCTCTTTAAAGAACGTGAGCAACCTAAAATAATGAATATAACTTTATTTGTATAGGTATTTTGTTATAAAATATAATTTCTTGTTTTTCTTATTATTTAACTTTTTTTTCTTTGTTATTTTTCCTCTTTCTTCTTCAAAAATTCATTGTCATCTCCATCAAAACTCCCCACTTTCAATGTCACAATTTTTACCACCCCGCCCCCCCTTTTTTTTTACTATTATTGGTTAAGTCTCTTCAATTTTAAACTTTCTATAATTTTTTTTTTTTTTACATTTCGATCATTTTGATTAAACCATAAGATTTTAAGATGATTCGGAGGTATCATTTAGCCTTTTATCTGGATTTCAATTAAGCTCTTTCAATTTTTGGGGAATCCATTGATTCTTTCAATGTTATTATTTTTAATTTTGAAGTTATATGAAAAGAAGATAAATTAATTGATGATACTTTTAAAATTTTAAATTTTCTTAGAAAAATAATGTTTTGTTATCAATAACTCAACAAAGTTTAGAAAATCATATATATTTTTAAAGAAAAATCACTGGATGAATGGAATTCGACTAAAGAATAAGAAAACAAATAAAAAAAATGGGGAGGGACACAACTTGACGTGAGTGGGAAGGATGAGAGTGAGAGGTAAAGAAGAAGAAAGAAAGAAAGAAAGAAAGAAAATGGAGGAAGGAGGCCAACTTGAAAATGAGGGGGGATGAGATGGAAAGTGAAGTGAAATGTAAGATCGATGATATTAAAATAAAAGAAGTCAAAAAGTAAGAAAGTAAGAAACAGGAAAAAAGGATAAAGAAAAAATTAAAATGAAAAAACATATATTTTAAATTAAATTAACATGTTTAACATGTGACACATAATGATTGGTGTGTGATAACACTTGCTTTTTAAAATCTGAGATTGACCGAAAATGATGTAATAATATCACTTTAAATTTTTTTAGGGGGGGTAATAGGACTCCCGCATAGTTCAGGTGTTTTTTTGAAAATTCGAGACAACTTTAGGTATGTCACTTTATGTCTTTCCTCTAAAATTTACTAGAAAGCAATAATGACTCAATGGATCCCCAAGAACATGGTTGTGAGTTCACTAACAATTTGAAAACAGTAAGCATGGTCGTCTCGACCATAAGGCCACTAAAGTAATCGCTTGGGGCCCCATATATTTTAGGACCCCCAATTCTCTCTCTCTCTCTCTCTCTATATATATATATATATATATATATATATATAAATCATGTCTTGATAAATTTGAAAAGATTTTTTTTGGTAGAAAATATTATAGTAATTGTTTACTTTATTTAATGTGGAGGTCATTGTAATAATTGAGAAATTGAATAGTGTTTAGTTAATTGTAGTATCATTTTCTTACGTGGATACCTATTTTGTTGACTTGTTTATATCTTGACGATTATCATGAACCCTCATTACTATTCTTATATTTATTTATTTATTTTATTCTCCTTTTTATTTTTATTCTCTCATTATTGATTATTCTAAAGTCTACCAAACGGTCAAACATTTTACATGATGCAAAATCTGTTGTGTTTATAAAAAGATTGAATTTTGTTTTTTTGGGGGTATTCTTTTAATTTCAAGTACTACAACAAATCAATACTATTTTAATATCGTTATATCAACTTATCAAGTTCAACACAAATATTTCAATATTATTATATAAACTTTTAAAAAAAAATTGAGCCAAATATTCTAACTTTGTATTATATTTTTTTCATTGAAAACTTTCATTGTTTATGTCACGACCCGAGCCTACACCCTGGACGTGGCCGGCACTCGAGAACCATTGTTGGTCCCCAAGCGAACCCTCATCTTGGCTGGCTACAAGCGGAAGACTAACTCAAGCATATAAAAGCTTAAAACTGGAATAAATTCAATAAACTCAAGAACTCGATGATACTACTCATCTCGAGAATGCTCGGCTCAGAGGGTTCATGCAGAATTATGGGCATGAACAACTCAACTCAAGGACTTCATGATACTACTCATTTCAAGAATGCTCAACTCATAGGGTTCATGCGCAATTATGGGCATGAACAACTCAACTCAAGGACCTTCAATAAGTAACATGTAATAGCCCCATGATTAGGAATATAATCTCAAAGGGTTAGGAACTCAATACTCAAGGATTAGAACTTGAAGATACTACTCCTCTCAAAGATACTCAACTTATGGAGTTCATGCGGAATTTTTTTGGGCAGGAACGACTCGACTCAAGGGTCTACATAACAATATGGAACTCATGTATACGACTCTTCTCATTCTCATACTTACTTCCTCAAAACTTAGCTCAAATTGATAGTTGATCTCAAAGGATTCACAATTGAACTCAAAAACTTTCTTGAACTCTACTCTTAACTCTTTCTTGAATTTGAATTATGAATTCAAGAGTTATGATTCATGACATGAAGGATCCCGATGATAATGTAGACTCATGAATACATTCTCCTCATTCTCATACTCACTTACTCGAGTCTTGATACAAGTTATTAGAAATTGTAGAAGACTCCTCAAAAGGACTCAAAGGAACTTTCTCAAAATGTTTGAAAGAACTCTCAAGACTTAACTCTACCTTGAATTTGAATTTGAATTTGAATTATGAATTCAAGGTTATGATTCATGATATGAATGATTTCTAGGTGTTTAGAAGTAGGTTAGAGTAATTAGAATCAATAGGGATTGAAGGAACCCTTTTAAAGAACTCAGACGGGCAAAACGACGGAGAAGGGGTGGGGGCAGGCGACCCTGGCGCACTGAGTGGCGCAGGGCGCCAGCCCTCTACCTACAGGCACTCTCTTCTGGCGCAATGGTGGGGCGGCGCACCAGCCTATTCCCAGAAAACTCCGATGAATTTCTTTGCTCGTTTTCTCACCCTAAATCGCCTAGATTAGAATGGTTTCTTCTCCACTCACTTAGATTCTAATACCCAACATAAGTATACACTAATCTACTCAAAACAACCCTCAAATCACTAACTTTCATCTCAAGAATCCCTCAAAACCTCAACAAAACAAGATCTAGAATGAAACTTCAAGAACACTTATCAAAAACTCATCAAGAAATTAAATTGCTCAATATTTATGGATAGATTCACAAAAGAAACTCATGATTGGCGTGTGGGTGAACGGACCCAACACTATGGAAGCTTACATACCTCTTAGGATAAAATCCTTGGTGAAAACCCATCGAAGACCGCAAGAATCTTGATCGCCTTGAACCTTCCCTCTTTTCTCCTTTTTTTCTCTTCATTTCTCTTCTTGAACTCTTTCTAAAATCCTAAGCGTATTTGAATTTATGAAAACTGACCCAAATCAGATTTGTCCCCAAAATATTACTAAAATTCATTTTAAGCTGATTGGGTAAGGAAAGGACTAAAATACCCCTCATAATTTTAGGTAACTTTCCTTAACTGGACAGGCTGACTTCAAAAGGGCATATCTCACTCATCCAAATTCGAAACTTAGCAAACTTTGTTGCGTTGGAAAGATAATCCAAAGACCTTTCATTTGATATCTCTGGGCCACCTAACTCATCCTGTACTGAAAGTTATGGTCGTTTGAAATTGACCTAAAACTTAAAAGAACTTACGAATGACTTGAATGAATTCTCTTTAATTCTTTTTGGAACTCAAGGTGCTATATTTAGTGACCTGACCTTAACTCTTAAGAAATTTTAAATTCCTTGGTAAAATCTTACTCACAACGAAGAATGGTTCGAGTCTTAGCTTAAAATTTTTTCGGGATGTTACAGTTTACATTCTTATTTCTTAAGGTATGTGTACATCCTACCTTTTCGAGACTTCACTTGTATGATTATGTTGAATAAATTTATTCAGTTTACGTATGACAACTAAATAATTAAGGCATATCTATGAAGTTGTTGTCACGAACCGAGCCTACACCCTGGACGTGGCCGACACTCAAGAACCATTGATGGTCCCCAAGCGAACCCTCATCCTAGCTGACTACAAGCGGAAGACTAACTTGAGCATACATAAGCATCAAATTGAAAAAAACGTTTAAAAATACTTTACTGAATCTCAAAACTTCACTGAATATACTGAGTATGAAACATAAGTTTTAAAGAAAACCTCTGAAACTGAAAGACTCTCCAAAACTGTCTATCTATGAAGCCTGTACTATACAAAGATAAGTATTAGGACAAGACCCACGACTCCTCAAAAGAGCTACTACTAACAACTCATAAAATTGGAGTCCTCCGGAAGTAAGGAAACCTCACTCGAAAGCTGACGAGCGGATGAAGTGATCTCAACAGACTCTTGTTGAGGATCCTAATAACCTGTATCTGCATCATTAAAAGATGCAGGTCGAATGACATCAGTACATTGAATGTATGAGTAAGTAATATAACTGAATAACAAATAATTGAAAGAAAGGACTGGAATAGATAACAATGTACTCAAGCTGAATATAAAGAAATAAAGGAGTTAAATCATTTAAAGCTTTACAAAATACTTTCTCATCTCTGAACTCAACATAATAAGTGATATATAAAAATACTCTTTAACTCTATTGGGAGATTCTCTAACCGACAACCATCACTATGAGCTATATGATGATACAACGTCTCGCCCACGCTGCCAAAATTGTCCTATACCTTGCCGGGATATAGGACACCTCAACTAAGTGGATCCACTAAGCTATGCTTAAAAAGCAATAAGGAATCATCTAAAAAGTATGACCCTTTACCCATGTTGTCATACATGGTTTATGAGGACTTTGAGTTGTCTGAACTCGTCTCCATATCAGTGCTCAATACTACTCCCAATAATATATACTCATGCTCATATGCTTAAAAACATAACTCTTCCTTTGGTTTGAGATAATTGCTCAAACTACCCTCTTAAAAGAGGTAACTGCTCTTGAAATATCTTTTGAACTCATAACTCATTTAGAAATCTTTGTTTCTCTTTTATCAAAAACATATCAAAATCATATTTTAATATGATCATTGATGACTCGGGAAGTTATATTGCATAAACATTGATGGTATATCTAGCTACCATACTGCTCATACATTGATGACATACTCGATTGTCATACTAATCATGTTTTAGAAACTCTTTCTCAAAACTCATCTTTACTTTCTCAAAAACTTAGTTTAAAAAAACTCAAATGTTGACTTTAAAAAGCTTTTCAATTCATAGGGTTCATGCGGAATTATGGACATGAACGACTCAACTCAAAGGTCTTAATAGCAATATGGAAACTCAGTACTCAGAACTCAAGAACGCAAGTGTAACACCTCAGTATTTGAAAGAGCTAAAAATAGAAAGAACTAAATTGGAAATAGCAAAATCTGAAATTTTGCAAGTTAGGCATAAGTTATGAGTTTTGGGTCAACTTCGACCATAACTTTCAGTACATGATGAGTTATGTGGCCCATAAGATATCAAATGAAAGGTCTTGGAATCCTCTTTCAAGCGCCACCAGGTTTGCTAATTTTTGAGCTCGTATGAGGGGGATATGCCCGTTTGAAGTCTGGCTGTCCATTTAAGAAAGTTACCCGAAAATATGAGGCGTATTTTGTTCTTTTCCGATCCTTACCCAATTAGATTTAAATGAATTTCGGTAATATTTAGGGGTATAAACTGATTTGGTTCAGTTTTCCCAAACCAAAATACGCTTAGGGTTTTGAGAGGAATTCAAGGAGAGGAGAAAAAGAGAAAAGTTCAAAGTGTTCGTCAAGATTCTTCAGTTTTGTCGCCGATTTCGCCAAGGGTTTGACCCCTAAGAGGTATGTGAGTTCTCATAGTGTTGGGTTCGTTCACCCACACACCAATCATATTATTTTAGCGTAATTTCGTTCTCAAAGTTGAAAGATTAGAGTTCTTGATGTTTTGCTTTCGTTCTTGAATTAGGATGGGATTGATGAGTTCTTGAGGTAATCGTATTGAGTTTAAGAGTTGTTTTGGAGTAGATTCTCATATACTTTTATTGTGTAATTGAATCTAAGGAGAATTTGAGAAAATAAATCGATTCTAGACGAATTAGGGTCAGGAAGCGAGAAGAAAATTTCGTCGGAATATTTAGAGGGGTAATAGGACGCCCGCATAGTTAAGGTGTCTTTTTGAAAATTCTAGACAACTTTAGGTATCACTTTATGTCTTTCCTCCAAAATTTACTAGAAAGCAATAATGACTCAATGGATCCCCAAGAACAAGGTTGTGAGTTCACTAACAATTTGAAAACAGTAAGCAGGGTCGTCTCGACCATAAGGCCACTAAAGTAATCGCTTGGGGCCCCATATATTTTAGGACCCCCAATTCTCTCTCTCTCAGTTTTAAATGTTTAAAGACTTGAGTTGTCTCTTTGGCTAGTTGAATGTTCCTTTACAACATTCTGAGTTTATTTACATGAATTTATCTTTTGAGTTTCATTTAATTACGAGTAAGTTTTCCGCTAAGAGTTAAGTCAGGCCAAGGGTTTGCTTGGGGCCAGTAATGGTTCTCGAGTACTGGCCACGCCCAGAGTGTAGGCTCGGGGCGTGACAAACTTGGTATCAGAGCACAAAGTTCAAGAGTCCTAGGGTGTCTATGAAGCCGTGTCTGTAGAGTCCTAGTTATCGGATCAAAGCGCGCCACATCTATAATTAGGAGGCTGCGACATTTAGGAACTGTTTCACTTCTTTCATACTCTTTTCGTGCGATAGAGTTCATCTCTATAAAGTTTCTTTCTAACTCGTGCTTGCACGTATCTTTCAGATCATGCCTCCATGAAGAACTGTTCGAGGTCATCCTGCTAGGAGGAACGTTGAGGATCAAGGGGTACCCAATGCACCAGAAGTGCAACCCCAAGTAGAGGTCACTAACGATGAGTTCCGAGAAGCTATCCGGATATTGAGTCAAGTTGTGACCAACCAAGCTGGGCAACATAGAGAGGTTCAACAAGATGTGGCTTATACGTCCAGGATCCGGGAGTTATTAAGGATGAATCCTCCAAACTTCACCGATTCAAGTGTCACTAAGGATCTGAAAAACTTTGTGGAAGAACTACAGAAGGTTTTTGGTATTATGCATGTTGCCGATGCCAAACGAGTGGAACGAGCTGCATACCAATTGAAGGAATGGAAGAAGAATAGAGCTGAAGGTGCACCAATTGTGAGCTGGGCGGTGTTTGAGGAGGCCTTCTTGGGGCGTTTCTTTCCCCGTGAACTGAGAGAATCCAAGGTAAGGGAATTCCTCACTCTTAAACAGGAATCTGTGAGCGTACATGAGTACAGCCTTAAGTTCACCCAACTGTCCCATTATGCCCCGGAGATGGTTGCTGACATATGGAGCAGGATGAGTCTGTTCGTTGCTGGGTTGTCTCGTATGTCAAGTAAGGAGGGCAAGGTAACTATGCTGATAGAAGACATGGACATAGCCAGACTTATGATCCATGTGCGGCAGGTTGAGGAAGATAAGCTGAGGGATAGAGAAGAGTTCCGAAATAAGAAGGCAAAAACATCAGGAAATGAGTCCGGGCAGCAAAAGAGTAATGTGAACCGGTCGTCCTTCCAACAAAATCAAAATGGACATGCTCCATCATCTGCTAGTGCACCTGCACCAAGGAATAGAGGTGAGTTCAAGAATCTGAGTTCACAAATTTCAGAGCTAGACCTGCACAGTCTCAGGGTAGTGTGGCACAAGGAGGTAATGGGACTCCTGCATGTGCTAAGTGTGTTAGGACCTACTCAGGAGTGTATCTTGATGGCTCCACTGGTTGCTTCAAGTGTAGTCAGAATGGTCACTTCATGAGAGAGTGCCCAAAGAACAAGCAAGGTAGTGGTAATGGGGGTAATAGAGCCCAACTCCACCAGACAGAGCTGCACCTAGAGGGGCTACTTCAGGAACAGGCGGAAGAGCAAACGGTCGGTATGCTATCACCAGTCACCAAGAGCAAGAGAATTCGCCAGATGTTGTCACTGGTATGGTCAAAGTCTTTACTTTTGATGTTTATGCTTTGCTAGATCCAGGCGCGAGTCTATCTTTTGTGACTCCTTATGTTGCTATGAATTTTAATATTCTTCATGATCAACTTCTTGAGCCCTTCAGTGTTTCCACACCTGTTGGTGAGTCTATTCTAGCTGAGAGAATTTATCATGATTGTACCATTTCTGTCAATCACAAGGACACCATGGCTGACTTAGTTGAGTTAGATATGGTAGATTTTGATGTCATTCTAGGTATGGACTGGCTTCATGCCTGTTATGCTTTAGTCGATTGTAGAACTTGGGTAGTTAAGTTCCAGTTTCCTAATGAGACAGTTATAGAGTGGAGGAGTAGTTCAGAAGTGCCTAAGGGTCTTTTATTTCTTACCTTAAGGCGAGAAAGTTAGTTTCCAAGGGGTGCATTTATCACTTAGTCTGAGTTAATGACTCTAGTGTTGAGACACCACCTATTCAGTCAGTTCCAGTTGTGAGTGAGTTTTCAGAGGTCTTTCTAGATGATTTTCCTGGAGTCCCTCCTGAGAGAGAAATAGACTTCGGTATAGATATTCTTCCTGATACTCGGCCTATCTCTATTCCACCATATAGAATGGCTCCAGCTGAGTTAAAAGAGTTAAAAGTGCAGTTGAAAGACCTTCTTGAGAAAGGTTTCATTCGACCAAGTGTCTCACCTTGGGGCGCTTCGGTCTTATTTGTGAGGAAGAAAGATAGTTCTCTTAGAATGTGTATAGATTACCGTCAGTTGAACAAGGTTACTATCAAGAATAAGTATCCTCTTCCGAGAATTGATGATCTCTTCGATCAACTT
>JAJONR010007852.1:0-31755 GCA_029582245.1 Solanum etuberosum
AAAAAAAAAAAAAAAAAAAAAAAAAAAAAAAACATGAAAGATTGGTCCTGAAACTAAATGAAGAGAAGCTAAAAATAAAATATTCACAATAAGATTTGAACCCTAGACGACATGAGGGTCAATTTATAAAGAGATCTACCACTACGTTACAACTTACTTTTTGTTCATGAAGGAGTTCAAAATTAATATATTTATATAAATACGAAAAATATACCTTATATATACAGTGTAATTTTTTATCAAGAGAATTTGGGTGAACACCTGGAACCCACGTGAATCCGCCCCGCAGATGATACACAAGTTCTTATATAACAGACCCTAGAAAATAATAGTACTCCCAACTAGTTAATTCATCATATTTATACACATTTCATACGTAAAGCATATTTGTGTATATTCATGATTTTTCCTGTATGTTTATGAGATAATGAATTCAGGGACCAACTTAGCATTTATGATTATACTAGTTTTTATACAAACTTCTTACATACAAACAATTAAAAACAAAAAAAAATGACGATACACTAGTTTTTATACAAATTTTAGACATTCAAAAAGATAAAGCACATCTAACTAATTAAATATTCTATATTTTATATCCATAAATTGAAATATGTACATATTACTTAGAGAAAATGATCAAAATGATCCTTAATGTATTTTATTTGATTGAAATGGTCTTTAATGTATAACAAAAGTGTTCATTTTGGTCCTTAATATATTTCATTTGATTGAAATGATCCTTAATTTATGACAAAATGTGTTCATTTTGGTCCTTTATCCTAAATCTAGTAGATTTATTAAAAGAAAGTGTTAAATTTTACTATGGACCTCACGTGACTAACAAAATTTATCATTGTTGTCTTTTTATATTAGCTCCAAAGAAAGAACTCCATAAAATCAAACATCATTTTCTCTAGTTTCTCCAACAAAATTTACTATTTTCTCTTTTCTAAAATATTATCCTACCAATGCAAAACCCATTTTTGTTTTAAACAAAGACCTACTCGCATAATTAAGGGACTATTTATGACATTTTCTTGTTAGATTTCATGGAGTTTTCTTTGGAGCTAACAAACAAGACATCAATTGTGAGTTTTGCTAGCCACGTGGAGTCCACAATTAAATTTAACATTCTTTTGATTAATCTTTTAAGTTTAGGGTAAAGACCAAAATGAACACCTTTTATTATATATTAAGGATCATTGATAAAGTGAATTATGTTAAGGATCAAAATGAACACTTTTATTATATATATTAAGAATCATTTCAATTAAGTGAAATACATTAAAGACCAAAATAAACATTACTCATACATTAAGGACCATTCTGATTATTTTCTCAATTTCTTGCATACTAACATGTAAAACCAACAGAAAAATGAAGCTACACCACTTTCTACTAGAAAATAAAAATCATACCTAAATTAGTTAAATAAATAATATTTTATACACAATTCATACACTAAAACATGTTTGTATATAGCCTAATAAGAAAAAGGCATAGATTTCCCCATAAATGTGTTCCGAAAAGTTGAGTACACACTTAAACTATCATGATGACCTACTACATATATATTTTTATTGAAAGTGTAATTAATATCATCTTTGGACGTATAAAATCAGCCATACAATCTAACATGATGCGCACACGCCTGCAGATCTTGTGCAAGCCTACACATATAATTTATTAATATTTTTTCACTTTTTGCACAACCATTTTCCTTTATCTTCTCTCTTCTTCCTCACTCGAATGACTCTATTTTTGCCTTTATTTCTCTCTTCTTTCTCACCTGAATGAGTCCTACTATACAAGAGTTGATTTTGTTTTAACTAAAGAAAGTCAATCCGAGACTAAATTAACCCGACATTATATATAGAATTTTTAAAATTTATTATATACATAAAAAAAATTACTTTGATATTGTAGGCAGTGAAGTTTTCCATATTAAATTTAGATTAAATATTAAATTCATGATACGTTGACCAAGTCAATTTTTTGGTTAATAAAGTCTGATTAATATTTAAGTCAAAATTATATGACTTAAATAAAGTCCAAATTACATTTGGGTCAGTTCATTAAGTTGACAAGAAGAGTCCAACTCATGTTCTTCAAGCCCAAGGTCCCCTAAAATTACTTGGACCACAATACTCCTAAAATCCTAGCTCACGCATATATAAAAGGGTTTTCATAAGACCAGAAAGACACACAAATCTTCAGTGGTGATATGCAAGTCTTCCGCATATAAGGGAGATAGTGTTTTATTGCAAAGTGTTGTGTTGTTATCTCGTGTGGTTCGCAATTGTGAGGGTGGCACAAAAGCTATATTTGAGAATTTTTACGGGCAGCATGTCACGATTTAAAAATAGATGTGATGACACTCTTCTTACCACACAAAGACAAGTCAGCCTAAAACCCAATCATTAAGATAAAATGCGGAAATAAAATAAAAATAAAAGTTTAATAACAATTAATAATGCAGATAAAAAAATCAACTTAACTAAATCTCCAAAATCTGATTGTCACGTGCACAAGCTTCTAATGTATTACAATAAAGTTGAAAGAAAAACATAAGCCTCAAATGATATTGTCTCTAAAATAGAACAAAATCATAAATATGAGTAACAGGTCCGCTGGAATGGCGAACAATTACCTCACAGATCTCCACAGATAGCCTCGGACAAGAAGGGAAGAGGGAGTATCACGAAGATCTAGACTAATAATCTACACAAATGTAGAAGCAAGGGGTGAGTACCAACCCACACGGTACTCAGCAAGCAAACTCCTAAACACAAAGCTAAGAGTATATAATATGGGTACTCCTTACACCCTAACCGAACCTCCAGTACTACAACCTGCATAAAACCAGTCCAACTTAATAGTTCACAATTTACAAAGCACATAATTCAACAACATCACTTCAACAATTATAGATCAGCAACACACAAGATCAAGTTCACCAATCACAAGTTCCATAGAAAAATACTCGTAGGTTCACAAATGATAAAGATGCACAATGCAATGAAATATAATATCAAGTATAGTAATGCATGTCTGACCTAACGAAACACACTCGTTGTCTCTCAGCCCGGGACCCATGGGGGACATATCTGTCCATGTATCCATCGCAGCATGTGACACGATCCTTGATAGTAAAATCCATCGTGGTGTATGACACGTCCCTCGAATCATGATATCTGTTGCGGCGCGCGACACATCCCTCGAAATGGTACATCCTATTTAATTCCTTATTCTTCATCAATTCACATAACACTTGTCACAACTATGTCTCTAAACCAATGCAAATAATATGTTGACACAAATAATGAGGAGATGACCATTTCCATATCAATGCACAATTCACAAAAATACAATCGTGATACAACATAAACAATGAATCAATAAACCTTTCAAATCATCGGCACATCACATATCAATATACAATCAAGTTGCCTTTTATTACCTTTTTCTCTCATTAGGATCAATTAATATGAACAAGTGAATCCATCACTGATTCCTATCACTCTCTAACACATACCATAAGAAAAATACACGATTCAATACGCTTAACAAAGGTCGAGAAATCCACTTGCCTCAAACAATCGAACAATTACTCTGGGACTTGAGTTTTCCCCTTTCGTTGGGCTTCCAAATCAATGCAATCTATTCAAATAAATAATACAACAAAATTTTGAAACTAACAACACTCATATTACTATATGTCTAGTCTAGACTCAAAAACTCACTCATATCTATAATCAAGTCCTAATCTTGATGCCAATTAATATGTCAAGTCTCATATTTTTCCTAAATTTCAAGCCTAGGATTAAGTTCCAATTTCTCCAATATCATAAATCTAATGGTATTTATATAATACAATACACCCAACATTTAATTACCTACAACAATATATCAAACTTTGAAATTATAATATGATAATAACAACAATAATAAAAAAAGAATCGAACCCAAGTAGTGACGGAAAAAAATTTGCAGAATCAAATTTTCCATTCCACTCATCATTGTCACATAATCACTTCATAACTTGCCACGACCCAAAGCATACTCTAGGTGTAACATGTCGTATAGAACCCTGAGAGACCCTACACAAGCCACTTAGCATACATCATACAAGATAATAGAAGTAAGGAATTCAAAAGATAGCATTTTGTATTCCAAAAGAGTTTGACAAAGCGAAAGTCTAACATAAGTCTCAATAAGCAATCTAAATATCATAAGAAGTGGTTGGGTTATAACCCATACACCACATACATCATCTAAAAATTAGAAAGACGTAAAGCAAGTAAAAGTGTCTCGGTCCTCAGAACATGAGGGCTCACCAACTCTCGCATTCGATAGAATGATCAACTAACCATGAGTGTGAGAAGTAGGTGCGTCAGATCCTATATTTATGAAACAATGTAGGCACAAGTATGTAGTACATATAATGTACTAAGTATGGGGCAATATGCATAAATAGACATGATAGCATGAAGAACTTAAACATAAGAAATATGACCAACATTGAACGTTTAAAGGCTTAAGGAAGCAACAACATATATTTCATAAGATATGTTCAACACATTTAATTAAGAGACATAAGAAAGCTTTGAAGAAACATATTCATTTTTGTAGTATATTAGCTTTAACCGGCAATAAGACTATGAGAGATATATCATGGAATCCGGTATATCCCTCATACCAAAAGAAGGGGATTATACTTGCCAAGGTAGAGTCCGTACATATCATCTTTTGCTAAAGTGGATCCACTAGCTAGGTCATTTAAGACAATCCTACGGGGGCACGTAGTTCGGAACTAGAGGTTGCTACTAGAGACTATCCTATTTGAGCCTCCACCTCATATCTTCTCGGTGCTAAGTCTAAATCCCAACGATATAGATAAGAATAAATTGTCATTATAACATAGGAAAGGGAATGATCAATACCAATCCACATCTTAAAATCAAAACATAGAATAGCTCCTTAAATTACAATTCAAGCATAGGTGAGAAAACATTTCACCAATGTGAATCCATATGTGAGAAATACCTTTCACAAATCATGATTATATTTGTATGTGAGTAAACCTTTCACCACAACATTGATACTTTCATCTAAAAGCACCATATCATCATAAACATCATTTTCATAAGACATGTATAATCTTTCAAAATTCATAGTTCATAAGTTCATGAGTTCTCCATAGGTTCATAGTTTAAAATCATCAATCATGCATGAGTCCATATAATTTCAATTAAATATTATGTATTAACATTAAATCATGCATTAAATGACTTAAATCAACAATAAAAAAAATCATAATTGGGGAACCCATGGAGGAAAGGACTCCATGGGTGAATACCCACATACCTTTCTACTCCAAGATGATTGGTGAATTGATGCACTTGAAGAGGAAATTTAGGGGAGTGAATTTGGTTAGATTTTAGGGAAATAGGGGAATGGGTGTTTTTAAGTGGGTAATTTAGGACTCTAAAGCTTTATATAGGCCTTAGGATGAAGGTCAAAACGACTTAGTTTAGACTTAAAACAATTAGGAAAAGACCCAAAAGCCCTTTAAAAATAACCGCCGAAGCCCTGCTACGGTTTTGACCTACGGTCCGTAGGTCAACCATAGAAAAGTTTAGAAACCATAAATTTTGGACCATTTTTTACGGAACCCATCTACGGATCGTAGGTCTTCCTACGGTCCGTAGACCCTAACTGTAGAACTCAATTTGAATCTTCAAAATTTCTCTAAGTCTGAGACCAATCTACGAGATCCATCTACATTCATTACCCTAACGCATTGACTATTAATTTGCAACAATTTAAGTTCATTACCCTAACCCATTGCATAATACCAAATTAACTTTCTCTTCTTCCCCCTTTTTTTTTTTTTTGTCTTTTACAACCCAATTATTATAGTAATTCTATAATATGACCCTATCCATGCTTACAAATACAAGAATTAGACGTGTTAAGGTCTTACCTAGGCAGAGTGGTCGTGCTTTTGTTATCGTCCAACAGTTTTGTGTCAAGTGGCAGCTTTGGTATAATTATGATTAAAAAAAATAGCAATAAACCTTATTAAATTATTATTTATTCTTATACATGGCCAAGTGACATAGGGTATTGATCAAATGAATTTTTTTTTGGATGGGTACCTTTTAATGAATAATTACTGATTTTAGCGATATTTTTTATTTATTACCATTTATAGCAATACATAGCAATATGATGTATGCAACATATATGTATTATAACTGTTCTAAAATATATTATGTTTACTTAGTAAGAAATGGACACATTGTATTAAAATGTGTGATAAATGTATTATCCATCAATAAAACTTGTATAATATGTGTTTTATAAATTGTTGTCTGTAATATGTATTAAAACTGTATTATAAATGTATTAAATGTGATCAAGTGAAAGAAAAAATGGTATTGCTATAAATGGTAAATATTTTCTTAATATAGTATATCTATGTAAGTTTCCCATTAATTAAATTTTAGACTTGGCCCATTAACTACCAACTAAAATTAATTTTTTAACAAATATTCGTCAATTAAATAACCGTAGTGGTTGAATAGTTCAAAATTCCGAAACCAACTTTACCGACGGATCATAAATGACTCCGAGTAACTATCAGAAGAGGTAACATGATATTTTTATGAAAAATTTTAAAATATGACCTACCGGATCATTACACAACACAAATAAAATATCTAGGTATCACAAATGCGACATTTGAGAATATTTACAGTATTACAATTGCGATTACTTGATATCTCAAACGCAATATTTGAGGATAGGTCTGATGGTTGCATGGTGAGGGAATATCACATTTGCAATATTTAAGGGTCACAAATGTGATACCACCTGGAATTCAGATCTTTAAAATTCATTCTGAAGTTAAGCTTCAATTTTCATTTTATGAGTTTTAGAGCTTGGGTTAATGTGATTTTTAAAGATTCTTTAGTAGGGTAAGTTTCTAACCTTCATTTTGCTATTTTTAAAATAGATTTTTGGGACTTTTTTCTCAAAATTTAAGAGAGTGTATAATGGTTATTTAAGGGCTATTTTTTTATGAAATTTAATATCTAAGTTTCTTATCTTATTGATAAAATAACTTCAAAAGAACTTTTTAGTTTCATTGTTGAATTTTGAAGATTGAATTTTTTATCCAAGTTTGATCAAAAATTTTATATCACAATATGGGTATCAATGGACTCATATATATGTATAGAGTATATTTTTGATAGATTGAAAGCGTTTTGAGGCCATTTGGAAGAAAAAGACTATTGTGTGATAGTTAATGGCTTGCGATTCAGATTCTAGGTAGGTTATGGCTTACTTTTCTTTAAAATTAACTTGGGTGGGGACTTATTTTGTAAAGCATGTTATGGGTGGGCAAATATTAAGTTGAAATATTTATTGAGATGATTTGACATTGTGATGCTTGATTTGAGGCTTATGCCAATGATTGACTCGATTTTTCTAATACTGACACCTATAACTTGTGCTCTAAATTGAGAAATACATTGCGTTTATATTATTGCATTTATATTCATCTCATTATATATTGTGATAATATGAGATTATGGTGGATCAAAAAAAATTGAGGAATTTATTGATGTTAGGGCATTTAGCCTGTGATTATAAGTTGAGAAAAGAATTGTTTGATATAACATTATCCCTTTTATTATTGTGATCATACATATATATTTATTATCATGAATCACAAAAATGATATTATGAAAAGAAAACACTAATTTTAGTAGTGGTTCAACTCCGAACGATTATATATTTACATACATATCTTAGAGGATGATTGTTATTGCTGAAAAAAGGTTCTTGGCGAGGAATATATGGACCTTGTGCGTTCTCATGGTTCACACCTCACTAATGCTATTGTAGAGGCCAAAGGGGGTGTATATCCATAGATTCATTGTTCATTGTATCGCATTGCATTATATTGTACTATAATGCATCATATCATATCGTGTATTTATTTTTGTTATGTACTTATCGTAATATGTTGATATTGTATTAATATTTAGCATTCTTTATTTGATTTAGATTTGTTTGAAGTCTATCTTGTTCAGATTCTAGAGATTTGTTCATTTCTCTCTCTATCTTCATTTATTGTTTTTTTGTTCAAATAGATATACTACAAGTATCAGACGTTGTTGTGTACGTGACACTGATTTTTTGGTATTTATAGAGTGTATATAGTTGTTTTGTATATACTACGAGAGGATGAAGGTTGATTTGTAGTTAGTCATTGTCTCTTGCACTTAATTTTTGTTTTTATTATTATATCGTGTATGAGAGTTGTCATACCTACCAAGATTGTAATGGGGTAGGTGCTATGACAAAATGACAATCCCAAATTTTGGATCATGACATAGATTTAGTTAATTAGTTTGCTTTGATGGGCTGTTTGTGTATTTTTTTTCTTTATTTGACTTAACTAAATTAAGGGTGTGTTTAGTAGGGATGAAAACACACTATCAGAAAATATTTTCTAATTTTCTTATGTTTGATTGGTTAATATTTTCTCTAGGAAAAATAAGCTCCTCAAAATAAGAAAAATGACTTCTTAGATGGAAGTATGGAAACAAGTTGCATATGTGACGTTCTAAATTTATTGTCTCCTCTCCATCCACCCATTCCCTCACCATTTGACCAACCCAAAGCCCTACTCTCCATCCCTATTCGGCTTGATCGTTTTGCTAAATAATATATAAATACTTTAGGATAATATTTTTTTGCTTACTTATCAAACACTAGAAAATTAATAAGAGACTCACTTATTTTTCAAAAATAATATTTTCTTGAAAATCATTTTTCTTGAAAAATATTTTCCTTCGTACCAAACACACCCTAACTCCGTGCATTTGAGTGTCTTTTATATGATAAGATGAAATCCACCCCGTACTTTACAAGCTCAAGGACCAGTAGAATTGCTTGGATATTAGTACATCCCAAGCCCTAGTAGCTCACACCTTTATAAGAAATACGTAAAGAAGCTTTGCTCGTAAATGATGATCCTTAGGTCTTTTACATATAAATAAGTCTATGACTCCATGTGGTGAGCCATAAATTTTCATAACATCACTATTGTGATTAAAGCATGGCTCCACAATTGTAGTGAAATTTAACAAGTATTTCATCAACTCTAAACAAAAGTAAAACTCTTCAATTGACAATCTTGAGAAGAAGAATCAAGGGGATCCATATTTTTATATAATATTTTATAGTGATTATAACTCTCACACAATTCATTGAAATTAAATATGATTACTTCTCGATATCTTTCTTGTCTTCATCATTAGTTTTTCAGAAATGAAACTTAGATATTATAGTCACAAAATAACTTAGATATTAGAGTCACAAAATTTGATATTTTATTTCATTCCTTGCCTCCTAACATCTCTTTCCATGTTTGAGAGTCTCCTACTTCCATAGCATGATTTGTCTAAGAAACTTCAATCATAAAATCTCAACAAAAAATTATTATTTTCATAAATGGAATGATACATAGTTATTACTCTTCTTATTTTAATTTATTTATCTCAGTTACTGTTTGACCAATCAAAGAATATTTTCTTTAATAATAATTCGATCAAGAATTTTTTAGATATTTTGATTCATTAACTACTATCACTTATAATATTTTTTTTATATAATTTCTAAATATATAAATTTATTTTTAAAAAAATGAAAACTTTATGTTTGAGTTCATGTGAACATATGTACAATAGTTAGCTTGACTCTTATACTCCAAATCAAGCAAAACGAATTGAGACAAAGAAAGTAACTTTTTGTAATGCTTAGAACAAATCTAAATGATTTTTTTATTACAAAAATTAATTTAATGACTTTAAAACTTTAAAATAAAGTTGAATCACGATATATAAGATCATAATTGTGTTAAATTAAACACATATAATCGCACTTAAGTCTTTTGAGTTGAAATTATCAATGTTTATGATTACTCATCATATGTAATTTTACATATATCAAGAGAAAACAACAATTAATAACATCCAACAAGTCAATAGTATTTTTTTTTTCATTATCATATGATTACCATATCACCATGAATACATTTGCTTTAAGTCATATGGAAAAGGGTTGATATAATTTGCAAAATAAAAGCCATTTTCCCTAACCAACCAATAACATATATTACCACGACCTTCACATTTGTCTGATAAGCCTTGATCAAAAACATAAAACGTCAAGGTCTTGGTAGTCCAAACAAATTCACATTGGTACTTAGTTGATTCCCAAATATTTTGACGAAAACGCCAATGAAAGCCCTCAGGATCAGGATTTAGGAAATGAGATCCCAAATCACTATGTCTAGACCAACAACGAAAAAATAAAGGATTTGTTCCAATAGGGAGGTCACTAACAATCCATATTTCATAGTGAGTTAGAGGTGACTTAGTAGAATTAGTAGCAACAACTCCACTCAAGGACAAGATGAATAAAAATGAAAAGATTAAACTAGTGATCATATAAAAATTCATGTTATGAAATTTTTTTAAAGACCATTCTCTTGTAATTTCATGATACTCACAAGATGAAAGGATGATTATATATTCTTGAGAAAAAGTTTCATTAATTTAGTCAAACTATGTTTTATTACACAATTAATGTCCAAGTTAGTGAAATAACATCTTTAAGCATTAAAGATTTTTTCGCATTTATGTTATTGGAAATAATGACAAGTTCTAATTATGGTAATACTTAAATTGGATTTGATCAATTGTCAAACAAGGTGACAAAAATAGTCCATGAAATCATATACAACTCGTTTAAACATGGATTGTTTATTGACTCACTTATTCATTATCTCAGCCCAATTCATTTCAAACCATCAAAATTTTGGTTGATATCTAGCCCAAGTTGATCCATAATGTCTTGTCTTAATATTTTCAAAAAGTCATTTTTGTTTGATATTTGTTATAAAATAAAAAATCAAGAAGAAAAATATTGTAGAGTGAGGTAGAGAGGAGTGGGAAAACGTATTTCTCTTGAGAGATGAAATGCAATAAACAAAAATCCTTGTATTTATAGGGAAAAACAGATGTAGTTTCAAAGCAACTATCTTTAGCTTTTATCCAAAGAAAAACAAAAGCATTCACTATAATACAAAAAATATATTAAGAGCACTCACCCTTAAATGTCTATTTGATAGATAATGTGATTCATTAAAATCTTATTAGAAAAAATCCTAGTGAAGAAAAAGATATTCCTTTTAGAAGGGTAAAATTAAATATAGTGTTGAACTAGTAGTTGTAACTATTGAATTCTACAATAGTGAATTACACATATATAATAATATGCATATTGGCTGCCATGTTGAAAATCCTACTAGAAAATATTCAGTGGAATAAAATTCTTTCAAGTGTATCACGACCCAATCTGTCGTGAGAGGCACTCACACTAACCCCCGATGGAAGCCAACTATCTACTAACATGTCATCAACTAAACAACAAAAAGAAGTAGTTCTCAACACTTAAAAACAAGTTTCATAAATAAAAAACATCATCACCAAACATTATGGAAGTAACTCCCTAGAAAATGAAAGTCGTGTACAAAAACATCTATGTAATCTAGAATGTGGGGAGGAAACCCCAAAACAATTAGAGCCTAAGTTCAAAAAATGGACTAGAGGGAAAAGAGGAATCCATAGCATCTCGGAAGATAAGGTTCACCCTTGGATTCAAAAAGTGTTGGAGTTACAATTTAGGTCGTGAAACAGCCTCCGGAATCTGTCTTGTACTCCACAAAGAAAAAACAAGTGCAATATCAGTACACAAAATTCACAATGTAATGGTAGGATCATTGGTCAGTTCTAGTTATGTGAAATATGAACATGTGACCACAACCTAGTAAAATAGATAACATACGCAATGAACATGATCAACAACATTACAACAAAGACAACTCAATTCACTCATGAAACCTACACACAAAAATCACATGTACCAGGTGTGGTACACGACCTAAACGTTAGTAATTTGTATCGGTATAATACCCAATCCAACCATATAGATATCTCGTACCAGGCGTGATACACAATCTAATCGAATATGTACTAGGTGTGATACCGAGCAACTTAATATATACCAAGCAGGGCACCCAGGCCAACTAAAAGATGTCATGTACCAAGCATGGTTTATGAGTCAACCTTTAGTAAGTATTAGATGTGGTACCTATTCCAACCGACAATCACAATCACAATGCATAAGTTCACTCTTGTACACCCAAGTAACCATATTGATTGCATGAGATTGACACAATGTAACATTTCCTTTATACTCTTTTCATTCCCTAGCCATACATTATATATAAAATGCTGATGAAGCAGTTAGCAAGCACATATAACATAAACAGGAAACAAATAACCATCACCTACCTCTAATCAAGTCCGAAATACTCTATTGAACCTCAGTTTTCCCCGTGTTACGATACCTAGCTTATTCTTGGTCTACAAACAATCAATATAATACACCAGACCCATATGACCTAAATACACCTAGATTATATCATAATTTTAAATCTCAGGACAATTTCATGATAAGTCTACCCAAATCGGGGGGTTTTCACCATTATACCCACTCAAACCCTCCACTAAAGTAATCGTCATATATTCTAAGGCCTAAGAATCAAATTACCAAGCTAGGAGGAAAATTTACTTACCTTTACCGAAGATAACGATGGAAAATAGATGAAATTTTCCCTAGGTCGCCCCTTCTCTGCCCAAAAATGTGGTTGCAAAATAATGAGTAATTTTGAAAATCTTCTGCATTAAATGCGACTAATCCCACTATAGCAGTCCAATCCTGCTATAGCAGCGATGCTATAGCAGGATCTCTCACTATAGCGGGAATTAAATCCACCACCATAGTTGTGTGTCACCCGCTATAGAGGATTGCATAAGACAGAGACTCGAAACTCCTCCAAAATTAGTCTGTTTTGTAATACACCTTCAAACCTTAACATTTCAAACCAATCCATTCACGCCAAGTTCGTTATTGAAAGTTTTATTTACCCGAACTCACTTCCAAAAAGTTATATGGACTTCTTATTGTCTTAGCGACAAGAAAAGTAGATCACATAGTTATGTGTCACCCGCTATAGCGGATTACACAAGTAAATGGCTCGAAACTCCTAAAAAATTAGCCTATTTTGTAAAACACCTTCAAACCTTAACATTCCAAACCAATCTCTTCACGCCAAGTTCGTTATTGGAAGTTCTATTCACCCGAGCTCACTTCTAAAAATTTCCATGGACTTCTTATTGTCTTAGCGACAAGAAAAGTAGACCTCACTTAGACGTTCCACCCAATCCTTTCCCCAAATTTCTCTAGACCTTACATCACTCAGATTTTATCCAAGCCTAGCCTAGCCTAAAAAAATTAACTCATTACTCCAAAAGTTTTTTCACTCATTTTATTTCACTAACAGGTCTCTCATAACTACGAGGGAGGTCGTTGCATTAATTCAACAACTTTAATCTTTTAATCTCAATCTTGTGCACATTTGTTGACTTCAAATCTCCAACTAACTCTATTAACCGGTTCGTCCCCTATCCTATGACCCTCTGCCAATACCCTGATCCTTAGCCTTTAGTCAATTTAGTGCACTGCCCGCGAAACTCTTGATTACCCCTTTTAACTTAATCTAACATATAATCCAATACACTCTCAAGCAACTCGGACCACCTAAGGATCCCTAAAATATAATCTACGGTGTTTAACATGCAATCCCCAATCTACACAAGGACCATCCTACATTTAACACATCAATCCGGCCATTCATTGACCAACATATGATGATACCAAATAAAGAATAAATCGAATTCACTCACAGAACCCACACATAGTGAATAATCAAGCATATACCAGGCATAGTACCCAAGCCAACCAATATAGAACCTGTACTGACGTGGTATCCGAGTCAATCAATAATTTGTACCAAGTGTGGTATCCGAGCCAATTAATAATATGTACCAAACGTGGTACCTGAGCCAACAAATAATATGTACCAGGTGTGATATTCGATCCAATTGATAAGGTGTACCAAGCATGGTATCCTTGCCAACCGAAAATCACAAATATCGCACAACCACATTGAATACAACTACCTTTCCAAGACTACAAGCAGTTAAGACAAATTCATGGCATGGGATTTGACAAGAAATAATGTATCATTTCATATTAATCCTTTAACTCTTGAATATGTACTATACAAGTATTACTAATGGAATAGTTAACATGAACACATACCGTAAATTGGAAAATAGTTCAACTATCACCTACACTAAACGACCCTCCACAAATAATTTTTCCAGCTCAAATCAGATTATCCACATGTTACCATCATAGGATAACACCCCACAACTATCATAACGCCCACATTACTAATCAAGTACCATACAACCCTAAACAATAATAATCAACACATTTAACTATATAGACTCCGTGTTTGAAAGCCAATGGATGAAATACCATCATAAGACCAACATTACTAACCACATACCTTACCACCCTAAACAATAATAAATACAGTTAACCATCTTGATGTCGAGCCCCAAGGCCTATGCACAAAATATCACATCACTCTACTATGCATTATGTATTCAGAGACATGTCTAACTACCTAGTTAAGCCTAGCCCACTTGGACACCAGATGACGGTTGGAAAAATTTGAACACGAACTTCTGCTTATGTTAGGGCGAATCCCGACAGAAGCAGGCTTGAAATTCAAGGGTTTTGATCTTTTTGCGTTAGAATCCCTCCTCTCCAATGTTCCTAAGCTTGGAGCAGTCTATGAGGATTTTTTCTGGAGTAATCCCCATCTATTTTACCACTAAAGAGGAGGAGTCGATTTATAAAATTTATGCTTTCTGGGTTCTAGTCTCGTCAACCCCCCTACAGAAGTTCGGTGGCCGCTACAGTGGTGGCTCCATAGCAGGAAAATTCCTGCTGAGGTGGGATAAAACCCAAGTTTCCTTACAAGTAATGTATAAGACAATACAAACCAGAAGGAGGAGTCTTAGCAACAACAGCCTTAATGTGTAGTGAAGGAGGTACGTAAAAGCAACTCTGCCACATCACAAATGATATCATCTGTTGTGAACCGAGTTGGATATGTAAGGGCCTATGGACTAGAATTGGTGGAGACTTATTTAGTTGGGATTATTGGATCGAGTAAAATGTTGGAGTGTTTTATTTGGGATTCCGACCCAATTAACATTTGGTTGAAAGGGCAAATGAGTTGGAAAGAAGGGTTTATGCATATTGTGAAAGAAGTTATTTGTTACTCTCATCTCTTTGTAGGTTCTAAGCTTCTCATCTCCCTTCTAGCGTCTATTGATCCCTAGTTCTTACGTTCAATATTTCTATATTTCTGTTTGGAGTTTTGCTAATTGAGTTGTTGCATTTAGTTTCTAGATTTGTAATTGAACTCTAGTCTTATTATAATAATTGAGAAGTTGCTTATTGTTTACATTCAAATTGAGTTCATTACATTGGTGCTTTCATTGCTCGTACTCCATGGCTGACGGCTACCTCAACTTTTCTTTCCAACCCCCAACTGCAATCGTGCTGGATCTCTTCAGTGGTGTTTCCGACCCAACAGTATGGGTTTATCAGGCAGAGTGTTCTTTCAATTTCCATGGCTTCTCGAAGGATATGTGGTTATTTCTTCCTTACCTTTACTTTGACGGAGAAGCCCTCACTTGGTTTAATTGGTTGTATCGCAATAAGCAATTCTATGATTGGAAGCATTTCACTGATAAATCGTTTTACCATTACCGCAGACAAACTATTAGAGAATTTGGATTGCCTCCCGTAACTGATCTATTGCTACAAATAGATGCAAATTTATCTCGTATGCATCGTCACCTGGATAACATTCATAATACTCTATCGGCTTGCTCCCAAAAGTTTTATGACACTCAAGCACATTCAGATTTGACTGCATCTTTGGCTGATAAGTGTGACATAGAGGAGGTCGCTGAGCAGGAATTTGTTTCTTATTTGGACAAGGACAACTCCAACCCTACAGAGGATTCAGAGGTCACTCATACCATTGAGACTTTGGGTCCCATGTTGGACTCCAAAAATGACTTGAAGGATGACCCAATCAATTATGCTCGCAAGATGTTCGCTGAAATGCCCAATAAGAAAATTGACATGAAAGTCGAACATCCAGTGATAAATGATTCCGAAAATTTGGCATCCCATATGTTTGATGAAATGTTTCAAACAGTTTCTGCAGTTAAGGGAGAGTACAATGACCTTGTCATGTTTAATATGCAACTTGGACTTGGGATAGCCCTATGCTCGAAGGAGATGTTTCGAATGCTGTCAACTTGCACGTGTCCAACTTATAAACAGAGGTATAATTGATCACTTTAGTAGACTTGGTCATGCTTCATTTATCTTAACTTTGCATTTGTTTCCACCTGATCAATTCGGATTAGCGTTTCCATTTGATCCTGGCTCTCGTTTACTTACCACGGTCCTTAGAGTTACAAGAAACTATGTATTTTGTGTCGCTTTAGACAACTTGGATCATAATAAGTTAATTATGTCAACCTTGTGGTATTCTTGCATTTGGGTTGGTAAAGGACACAATCAATATCTTCCTGGTATCTGGTTGTCTAAATTGAGAGAATTTGGTAGGGCGGAGAAAATACAGGGGTTGCTTGAGGCATTTGCTACACGATATTTGGAGCAGTTTCCCGATATTCTTGTCAGTAAAGATGATGTGCTCTTGTTTGTTATATTTGGTGTAGTTCATATATCAAAGCCAACTTTGTCGTATCTCGTCTTTGGTCCGGGTCCTTATCTTGCTTATGATATATTTGCTAAGTTACCTGGTAAGGCAGTGGACGTATTTCATCAGCAGTTATATCTTGATGAAGAACTTGCACCGCAGAGAACTGACCGACAACTTGCCTCACTTTATCACCAAACTCCTCGAACGATTCAACGTTGTTACACTGATAGCATCTTTTACACAGTTAACGTGGAGGCATTACAATTGCAGGGTTGTTCTGGCAGGTGTTGCTTAATTGCTTATTTGAACTCTATGACTAGAGTGTGGGATCCCGGACAATCTTGGTGTGCGAATTCCTCCATTTTGCAGTCTGATTCAGCACTAGCAGTTGCTCTTTCATCAAATTATACTCACTTTTATATTGTTGAAAGAAGCCTTTCCTTCTACCTGACAACATTAACATCAAAGGTGACTGGATTGACTTGGAGAAGAAATGTTCTTGTTTTCCTTTTAGCATGGCATGCTGAAAATAAGGCTCGATACATGGACATGCGTATTTTAGAGACGTGTTTGCTCAAGGTTAATGGTTTCGCAAGTCTTGGCACGCCCCTACTTTGGAAGGATAATTTTGGCCTCGCCCCTGTTGCCAAATATCTTTGTAGTTTTTGGTCAGCTAGCATTATGCTAATCTTGGCTTACTTCCATCGTTGCAAATCTGAAGGACTGGACACCACCAAGCCTCTTGTTTCTAGATCGGCTTTCCTTGTTTTAACTCGGCTAGTTTTTTCGGTAGGTTTGGAAGAGCAAAATTGCGCTACATATTCCATTCAAGTTGTTGTGGTGTTAACCATTGGAGTGGGCATTTTTGATATTGGAGCAGGCAATGACCTGCCAACAAGAAATTCAATGAATGCGAAAATAATTGTCCCTTTGATTGTTGTTTGGATGGCTGGAACTTGTTCTTTGTTTATTCCTTGGTACACTACTCTTCTCCTTGTTCATGAGGAAATATCATCAGCCAATCTAGTATTTACAACTACTCTAAGAATCTGTCACTTGGTGAATTTGCACAATACTTTTATGGCACGACATTCTTTAAGGAGTTGGATCAAATAACTAACAATGATCTCCAATGAACTCTATCGATTGGAAAACAAAACAGAGCATATGTGGTTGCCTCTTAGTTATGGAATTGTTATCACAGTACCCTTTAATGAAATTGATGGGAAGAAGTATGTTTCACCTTATGAGAGTGATATTCTGTTATTGTTGACATTGTTCTACTTGAACCTTGAGGACAAGGTTCTCATTGAGGGCGGGAGTATTGTAGTGAACTGAGTTGGATATGTAAGGGCCTATGGACTAGAATTGGTGGAGACTTATTTAGTTGGGATTATTGGGCCGAGTAAAATGTTGGAGTGTTTTATTTGGAATCCCGACCCAATTAGCATTTGATTAAAAGGGCAAATGAGTTGGAAAGAAGGGTTTATGCATATTGTGAAAGAAGTTGTATGTTACTCTCATCTCTTTTTAGATTCTAAGTTTCTCATCTCCTTTCTAGCGTCTATTGATCCCTAGTTCTTACGTTCAATATTTCTATATTTCTGTTTGGGCTTTTGCTAATTGAGTTGTTGCATTTAGTTTCTAGATTTGTAATTGAACTCTAGTCTTATTATAATAGTTGAGAAGTTGGTTATTGTTACATTCAAATTGAGTTCATTACATCATCTGATTTAATAGAGAGACAGATTAAGTTAAAAAATGAAGGAGTTGTCCACTTGGAAGTAGATGCGGAGCTAGGTGGGGGTTCGTGGGTTCAAACGAACCCACTAGCTTTTCCGTAGATCCTGTATTTTTATTAGAAAATTTAATAAATACATATGCATATTAACTCGTGAATCCCCAACAAAATTGATTGATATCTTAGTGGTATGGAAGGGCAGTGAAAATGCTTTTCACACTACTATTGTGGGTTCAAACCTCATTGTCAACAAAAAATTCTCTTTTTAGAACCCAAACTACTAATCCTGGCTCCGCCTCTGCCTAAAAGAAATCGATTGTTGTCGGCCTCCTATGAGGATCCCATGAACAAAGAGACGGCAGCAAGTAACAGAAAAGGATGAAATGACAAGCTATAGGATATTCCATTCCCTTTTAGATGGTGTATTCAGGAAGGTTGCATATATGACGATGTTGCGAACAATTAAGAAAGTGATACAAATGTTTTTAGTCACTTCTTACCGTGATTAGACTAATAATCTCTCCGTTTATATGACATATTTTGGATTTCAAAATTTAAATAAATCTATTTTTTTAGAGATATAGTGTCAAAAACATATCTAAACTATATTCTTTTTTTGAGTTTCATACATATACTATTGAGAGTGTGAGTTTCATACCTAAACTATCACATATTAGTTTGAGAAACACACTTCTCTCTTTTATAACACTCTCATCATGGTGTGTGTAATACACTCTCTTTTTTATTTTAAAAAAATTGTTACATCAACTCCACATGGACAAAACATTTCATCTTGACAAAAATTAAATAAATTATTAGTATTAATTAAAATAAGATTAAACAAATTACTATCCCAAAAAGAATAATATTTTTTTATAAAATAAAATGTAAAATATTTTTCTTACCCCACTTCAGCACTTCCTCTCACCGCACACCGCCCCCCTCTTTTAGTTATTTTTTTACTCCATGTCCCCCCCCTAAATACTAATTTAAATATTATTTTATTTTAAAAAAATAAAATTCTACCCACTCCACCTAACCCCCCGCCTCCAATTTTTTTCTCGTTTTGTGTTAGATATATACATATCGGAAATATTTTTACTTACCGCCGCAAGACTTATTTTAAAATAAAAGTTTTATTTATGTTATATTCGGTACACAAGTATAAAAAAATTCCTAAAAATATATGTACATATCTAACACTAAACGAAAAAAAAATGTAAAAATAAATAAATAAATTAGGAGCGGAGGGTTAAATAGAATAGGGCCGAATTTTATTTATTTTTAAATAAAATAATATCAATTTTTTGGGGGAATGAGTAGGTGGTTTGGAGGGGGAGGGGGGTGAAGTATGAATTTTAAAAACTTATTTTATAATATTTTTTTAAAAAAAAGGACGGGGCATTGTGGGTGGGGGGATGTGGTGGAGTGGGGTAAGAAAAATAATTTAAATTTCATTTTAAAAAAAATATTTTTTGGGGGGATAGTAATACTTTATTTAATTTTTAATTACTATTAATAGTTTATTATTTAATTTTTGTCAAGGTGAATATTTTATCCATGTGGAATATCATGTGTCAAGGTTTTTTCAAATAAAAGAGAGTGCATTACACACACCACTGAGGTGTGTTTCTCAAACTAATAAGTGATAGTTTAGGTATGAAACTCAAAAAAAAAAATAGTTTAAGAGTGTTTTTGAAACTTATCTTATTTTTTTATCGTAAATTTTTTATATATCTTTTAAATATTTTAGATTTTTAATTATTGTAACTTATAGTACTTTTTACGTAGTTTACAAATATATAAATTTTATTTCAAAAAATTGAAGATTATATGCACAAATTTTCTATCAAACTTAAAATATTTTATTCTCGAAAAATGAAATATGTCACATAAATTGAGACAGAATAACATTTTCACCAGCAGATGGAACTAACATTTTGACTGGCAGATGGAATTAGCAATACGAGATCTACATCAGCAACCTACCAAATAAAACCAGTGAAGGTGTGAACCCACATTCAAAAGAAATCACTTTAACAGTAAAATGTTAAGTAGGGCCAAATAAAATAAGGACGATGCCATTAAATGGTTGTCAAATAAAAAAAGTGATATTTTTTATAAACTGACTAATAATGAAATAACGACTGTAATTGCGACAAAGGAAATAATTAATTATATTTTATTTTTGTAAAGTGATAAGTAATTTGAGATAGTCTATTTTTTTTTTGGTAATATGAACAATTAATATGAAACGTAGTGAGAACAATTTGATAAATGTATCTTTAACTTATTTTTACTTGTTTACTATCTAAAAAAAAAAAATGTATATTTTTGCTTGTGTACTTTGGAAAATCAAAAGACAATTTAATTTCTAATTTGCGTTTATTATTAACTTTGGTTATTCTTTGAATTTATTATATTTAAAAAGTAATATTATGAAATTATGTTATATTTATTACTCCTATTTCTTTAAAATTGTGTCAAATCAATACTAAACAAATAAAAATAATTCAAGAAAATAAATGATTTTATTATTAATTTTTGTACCAAATGACCAATAGTTTAAGAAAATATATAACAGAAACCAAGTTTGCTATTTATGATTTTAAGAACTACTTTTTGAGTATCTTAAGGATTATAGTAGCTCTTTACTTAATAATTTTTTTGTTTGAATGATTTCTCTGATGAATTCTATCTTTGGTAGGAGTATAATTTTTGTTGTTCCATCTAATATTATTTTTCTATGTTAACGAAGTTTTGCAAAATATTAGTCGCTAGATTGGAGAAAAATAGTATTTGAAGGGTGAACATGTGGCATTAGTAAAGGATGGTCGTGGAAACTGTTTTTGGGGAAATTATCGATTTTAGAGAGTGTTTGGTGAAATTCAACTCTACTTATTATCGAGATCACAAAATGATTATCGAGAAAAAAAATTGAAATTCATAGTATGAAGATAGAGGACTTGTGTCCCGATAACATGATAAAAGAACAAAAGGACAGATACACCAGATATGTTCGTATCTTATCCTGCCAACAACAAAGAAATATTAGCTAGCACAGTTAACAATATTTTCATGTGCAATATGGTCATTGGACATAGTACTTAATGACTCGAGTGGAATTTTACTATTTGTTGAAGCATCACTTTTTTTTTTTACGCATAATTAATAGTTTTTAACACAATTGTAAATTATGAGACTCTTAACAATACAAAAAACAATATATTGGTATTTTTGTGCTCCAAGCTTTTCATATTTCACTTAGTCTTAGGTCTCATGCTTTACTAAACAATTCCGGATCGGATCATGAACACTTAAACATCACCAAATCTAGTGCAAATACATATTGTCGAAGCTCTATAACTTATTTTGATTCTTTTTACTCGCTTTATCTTTCTAAATGTTTTTATTTAACTCATTCATGAACATATTTAACCGTTAATAATCAAATTTAACGAAATAAATCGAGACACATATTCTTAACCTCATTATAAATTTAACTATATCATTCTTGGATGAAAAAAAGTGGAGCTAATATGGCTAGTACCATATAAATATTGTCAAATCAAGATGGTTAAAAACGATTGAATATTCTATTTTTATCTTTAATATCTCCAATTTTATTTTACTTTTTGTATTAGCTAAGTTAAACTTCTGACACTTTCTTCGAAATTTAAACGTTTTGCCTAAAAATGAGAGTCTTGGCTACCAGTGACATGTGCTTGAAATTTTTAGGTCTTGCTAGAGAATAATTAATGGATGTGTTTTAAATTTAAAAGAGAAATTGAAGAACTTTAAGTTCTTATGTTATAATTGTGATCTATAACATGATGATGTGACATAGTTCTTTAACTTTTGATATCATATTTTCCCTCTTATGTGTAAAAATTGAAAATTTATCATTTTAATTCCAATTAAATTACATCACATTTGTTATTAACTTTTCATTTCCATTCTTTATTTCATCATTTAGTACATATTTTAATTTTGAGAAATATTATAGAACAAGAACAATATAAATTAGATTTCTTTTTTTTCTTTCAAGTATGTATAATATCATTCTTAAGACCACTATTTGTAAAATTACATTGAAAAACATTAAGAGGTTTAATAAACATGACATTACTCCTTGAGAAGGTAGAAAAGACTATAGGATTTCAGATGATCAATGAGGAGGTGTGCGTATTACTACTCATAAAGAAGAAAATTATGCATAGGTTAGTGGTGAAAAAGGAAGTTGTACTGGTTAACTTTGAGTTGTCTAGTTACATTTTCTTTAATTATATAAAATTAAGTGTTTTACTTAAAGCTATATCAATTTTTATGCTAAAAATACATAATTGTTTTTTTTTTCTAACATTATTTTGTACGTAAAATCCTCTAAATTAAAAATAACGACCTTTAAAAACAAGGATATATGTCCACTAAATCCATGAAATAGAGTTATGGGCCATGGTCCATAAAGATGAATTTGGGCTTGGAGTAGTGTTAGGGTTTTAGGTTTTTTGAAGCGTACAATATAACATCGCAAGGTTGTCACTATCCACACTGCTCTCGCATCGTCTCTTCCGCTCTTTCTGTAAGTCGTTCTTCACTTAATCGTTTTATCCATGAATCTTATGTTGTATTCTGCATCTGCATTTTTGTTTTTGTTTTGCGTATCTGTATTTGTACACATCCCAAAAGATGGGTTCAAGGGGCTAGATGTTATGCAAACATTTTGCAATTCTAGGGTCTATCTCTTTAATCTTATCGATATAGATGATAATAATTGGGTTGTGAAGTTAATATTCGATAAATTTCTTAATACAAAGTTATTGGATTTGACCGAACTCGTAGTCAGGCTTCTAGCTCTGCCTGTGGAAACAACCACTTCACTTAGGTTCAGATCCCAGTAGAGATGGAAAAAGTTTTATGTGATAGACACTGTCATGTATGTGCTGTTAGGTAGTAGTATGTACTTAGGTGGATTAATTATGGCTTACCAGCAGGCACACCACGCTTATAAAATGAAGGTTTAAAGTCAAATTGAATATGTAAAAAACTAATCTGAGTACTCATTTGGCATTACTAATCGTCCTGTGTTTGGTTGGAATTTTCATTTTGTATAATGATTCTACATAACTAGTCCATGAATTCTAAGCAACTCTTATTCGAGTCCTCTGTTTGTTAAAAGTCATTTCTAAGAATGGGTCTTAATGGGAAAGTTCTATTGGTGCCGACGCAACTCTAACCCTTTTTAACTACATGATGCATATTTTCAAGATTGGTTGTTTATCAGCCTTTTTTGATGCTTGTATTTTCAGTTTTTGACAGTATTTTTGATGGTTTATGGCAAGTTTGGCTAGTATCTGGTAATTAGATTCAAGAAGAGAAAATGTCTGGGTAAGTAGTTTTAGTATTACTTTTATGTGTTTTAACAGCATTAACTGATGTTCACTGTCATGAAAATAACTTTCTTTTACTTGGAATTTACTTGTTACTATGATCCATATTAGGTGAATGTTTGTTGAAAAATTACTTTATATTGGTCCTCTTAAACTTGGTAATTTCATTTTGGTTGGCATGAACATGTCACATCAGCTCTCCTTTTATCAAGATGTTGCGTTCTTTTTTGTTTTTTTTTTCTGTTTGATTTGTATGCCATGGGTAGCAGACTTTGAGTTGATGTAGGTTAATAAGGCCCCTACCCATCTTGTCTTGTTTTCACATTTGACATTTTGATTGTCTTGTATTCGTCCTTTTTAAACATCTTTTGCTTGATGACATTTCTCTTGTCATTTTATTTATTCCTTGATTTATATGTAATGCAGTGAAGAGCCTGTTGCTGCTGAGACTCCAGCTCCAGCTCCCGCTCCCGCTCTTGGGGAGCCCATGGATATCATGACAGCATTGCAACTTGTCCTCAAGAAATCACGGGCTCATGGTGGTTTAGCTAAAGGTCTTCATGAGGCTGCTAAGGTTATTGAGAAGCATGCTGCCCAACTTTGTGTATTGGCAGAGGACTGTGACCAACCAGACTATGTGAAATTGGTCAAAGGTCTATGTGGTGATCACAATGTTAGCCTGATCACTGTTCCTAATGCCAAGACACTTAGTGAATGAGCTGGGTGTAAGTAACAAACTATTGATTCTGATGAAAGTTTTTTAAAAAAAAAACAGTTATTTGCATATTTTATTCCAACAGTTTATCAATAGATAAGTCTATTTGTTCGTGTTTTGGAAGTTATATGTTGAACTAGTTTTCTCTCTTCATTTTTGCAGGTGCAAGATTGATTCTGAAGGCAAAGCAAAGGAAGGTTGTCGGATGCGGTTGTGTCGTAGTAAAGGTAAAGAATGAGATGAACCTAATATTCTTGAGTGTGAATTTAGTCATTTTAAAAAATAAATTCTTGTGAGTGAATTTGTTGATCAATATCTAAATCTTTGTTTTTGCTTTTTTCAGGATTTTGGAGAGGAAACTGAAGGACTCCACATTGTTCAGGAATATGTGAAGTCTCACTAAGTGAAATGCGTTGAATTAGAGAGGTTTAGCTTATTTTTCATTGTGACATGAAATTTTTTGATTGTTATAAAACCAGATTTTGATAAATTGCAATTTGTAGTCATTTATGATTCTGGTTATGCATGGCTTCTTGAACTTTATAGGTCTTTTGGATCCCTATGAATGAACCATTTTGATTATAATCTGTTCTCGTAACATTGTGCTAGAATGATATCAGGAAACTGAGTTGAAATTGGATTTGATCATGTTGTCGATTACATGCAATTTACTTGTATGATTTGACTAGCTTGTAGTAATATTTCAGTTGATTTTTCTGTAAGTCCTGTAATCTAGGAACCAGACATCCATGAGATTTGGCTAGTCTTCGTTTAACACAATAATGGTGTTATTATTATTTGTTATAGATTTAACTCATTTCGCATGTTCAGAATTAGTACAAGATGAGGAAATAGATGTGCTTAACTGCTGTATGATAGAATCTTATGGTAACTTTGAATTTTGTGTTTCATTAGACAAGCTCAAATGATAAGCCTAGGATTGATGTGTTGAAAACTGGGGTTGTTGGTGCGTGGATTTTCAATCTTGTTATAACTTTTCTTTTAAAAAATAAAAAACATATAAGTTGTGATGTTATAGTACTTATCACTTTTGATCAGTACATAGTAGACATTGGTGATACAGCAGGGTGTGTTTTGATAAAGCATTTGATGATAGTTTAGGTATGAAACTCGATTATATGAAAAAGAGTTCCCAAAATTAATTGAGTTTTGAGTTTAATTGTCTTTGTTTGTGGTAATTTGATCCTTCTCTGCTACTCAAGTATGCTTCTTCAATTAAATTTGAGAATCATACTATATAACATTCTTACCAAACGTATGTATACATGTTTTCATATTATCAATCAATATGAAAACCCAATGTCCATAAAGTTAAGGAGCTGTTTCTTTCATAAAAAATACCTTTACATGTTTCATTTAGAATTTTTTTGAATATATTTGGCTATACAACATACAAAATAATCACTACAGATCTTCGATATGTTTCTTACTTCTAACACGGGCCATACTAGAGAAAGTGAGTTTGATTGAATCTCTTTCATCGGAAAATTATACTACTAGAACAAAACTTTTTGTATGCTTAATGATCATTATTAGCCCCATAGCGGCAATGAATTTCTTCACCTTGAAGAATCCTGTCAGCAGCACCAGCAGGAAGACCAACCATTTCCATCGTCTTATTCCATATTTCAAAAGAAGTTCTCTCATTATATGCTTCTTTGCTAGGTTCACTAATTCTACAATGGCAACCAATGAAGGCACAAACATTACACCCTTGTGCTTTCAAGTCACCACAATATTCCAAGACATCAGCATCAGTAGATGCAAAAAGTGCACTTCTTGAACCCTGTTGAGCATCAAACATGAATTTTTTTTGCACCTCTTGAAACCCTGTTGAGCATCAAACATGAAAAAGAACATTTTCTGATAAAGAATGTTCAGAATTCTTGGAAGATCCCTCGTGACATTTGTGCGTACAGCTCCTGGCTCTACATGAATATTAGTATTAATTAGGAATTTTTGAAGTATACTGCTAAACTTCAGTTGTGCCAATTTGCTACTCGAGTATGCCTTTCTACTTGTGAACTTATTCTTCTTGGTTAAAAAATTTATGTCTTGAGGATCAACAACGCCAATTACATGCATAAGGGAATTCATATTGATAATCCTGCTCGGAGAGCCTCTTTTCAAAGAAGGTAGAAGCAGAACAGATAGCAATGCAGGGGCAAGATGGTTCACTTGTATATGTTCTATCTTTGGTAAATTTTTGTGGTTGTCCTATAGAATATATTCCAGCATTATTGATGAGAACATGCAGGGGTTTTGATCTCGAATTCCATTCTTGTGCAAATTTTACAACTGATTCAAGATAAAAGAGATCAAGCTCTAAAACCTCGATGCTTAAGGGCCTTGATTCAGTTTCATCTCTTCGCCATTTCTAAAGCTCTAAAACCTCTAAAGCTCTAATACAGAGGGAATACAAAATTTTTAAAAATACCCTAGGCTAGAAACAGACATGTCAACGGACAACTGTTGGCTTCTATATAGTACTTCCTTCGTCTCATTTTATGTGGCACTGAATTTGTCATGATGTTTCAGAAAGAAAAAAAACTTTTGAAATTTATGGTCTAAAATAATATTATTAGATATTTGTGTGGTTATAAATTATTTTATTAAAAATAAAAAAAAAATATTTAAATTTAAATTATTTATAATTATAGTAAAACAACATTCTTTTTAAAACGAATTAAAAAAAAAGTAAAATAATATTAATTATGTTATAAAATATTATAGTGTGGATGTCCACTACACCAAGAAGTTACTCTCACCCATTATCTCCATTACTTTCCTCCATTATGAAGATAACCATAACCTCCAACTTTATAACCATTATTCTTGTAACATTTCACTTCCATAACCTCCCCCATTATATTCATGTTAATGTCATGTTCATGACTAACCTTTTGTATGCCTCTATGTTACACTATAAATAGAGGCATAAGAGTTCATATTGTATACACTTGAAGACTTGGAATAATAAGAAAAACTCTCATCTCTTTTCTTCCTATTTCTATTGCTTTCATCTTCTATATTTCTTGTCTTATTTTGCTTTAGTTTTACAACACGTTATCAGCACGATTGTTCTACTATTGAAGGATTGAAGCAAAGTAAATATAAAGAAGATAAAAATATTTGTGTTTATTTTTCTTTCGGAAACAAGGTAAATTACTATATAATCTATTTTATATTTTACTTTTGATTATGCATCATTAGTTTTTTTACCATCTCAAAATCATATGAGTCCATCAAGTTGCTTTTACTTTCAGCAAACTTTTAATTTGATCACTTGTATATTTAAAAAGTAAAATTAGTTTTGTAAGTTAATAATTTGTAAATAAATTGTTCTTTATGATCTTGTTTTATTAAAAATAAGTTATTGAGTTATGTGGCATATACATATTGATTGGATTATCATTATTGGTTACTTTTGTACCTCTTTATTTTTCTTTATCTAAACATGTACTTGTTGAGTTATTAATATATTATTTGTACTAACAAAGTTTGTTTTGTAGTTATTTTAAAATGGTTAGTAAATTATGTTAAATCTTCGTAACAATATTGAGAAGGAATGTTAAAAGGTTTTAATTCATTTTAACTTGGGACTTTTACATGATTCCAACATGTTGTTCTAATTAATTGATTTTATTCATTTTTCTTATGTTTTAAGTCAAATTCAGATTATATTTATGGGTTTCGATATTTATTTTTTGGTAACGCTTTGATTTATTAAGACAATGATTGAGCGTAAGATGATGAATTCAAGTTTCAACGCACTAAGTGGATAAGACATCGAGTTAAAGTCTCGGTGCGTCATGATAATAATATGTTGGGTTCAAGTCCCATTGATTTATGGGCTAAGGCTTCTTTATATGGATAAGACATTGGGTTTAAGTCCTAATGCACTATAATGATAATATGATGATGACTAAGGAAAAATGACGAACTTTTGGTGAAAAGTCATGAAATTCACCCAATTGATTGCTCCATTCTCTTATGTGAATGTGGTAGCAGCGTATAGTATGTTTGAAAAATGACAAGTGATTTAATGTATGAATATAAGCGTGGTAAAATGTTAATGGTCATCATTATGGTAATTAAAAGGAAGAACAATATGAGTTCTTAAGATGATCCTTCAAAATGTGAAGATAATTTTTATCCATTAAAGTGGTATGAAAAGTTATTGACCACATTGTTGTTGGTGCAACCCAATTTGAAAAGTTTTGTAAACCCTCCATCAAAATAAAAGAATACAAAGTGGTAGTACATTTGGTACATTTGACCTCTAAAAGTGATGTTGAGGTGAGACACATAAATTGATAAATGCGAAAGCATGACAATGAGTTTCTAATAAAAACTTATGGAGCATGTTCAAATAGTTATGGTCAATTTCTTAAAGAAAATGTGACTTGTGTTCTTATGGATAAGAACATGTTCATGTATTGTTGGATAAATGTCACATCTCACCTCTACGGAAGGTTTGAGAGATTGAAAAGAAATATTTTGACATAAATGGTCATTTAGTCATATACTTTAAGTACTACACAAATATTGTGGTATGTTAAATTATGAACTATTGAAGAACAAAAGAAAGAAATAATTCCTTCCTATAAAAGTTGTGGCCATGACCAAAATAAATATTGTTGTGAGGACAACACAAATTTGTCATTGGTTGTCAAGAAATAAGTCTTGCATGTGATAATTTTAATCATGACAATAATAATAATTTTCTCCTTGAATGAGATGGTCACCATAAGAATGACGTTGTAAAATTTGTGGTAGTACACAAAATTAATTGAGAGTTCCGCAAGGGCTAATTTGTTACTATCCGGAGGAATGAAATTGTTCATAATATTGAGGTTGTAATAAGTCTCAAAAGAAACTTTTTAAGTTTCGGAAGAATTGAAAAAAAATATTATATTGAGACTATACATTATGTGAAGATTTAATATCTTCAAATTACTACAACCAAAGTGGGTTATAAATATTTACGTATAAGATTACCCATTTTTTTCCGTTGTTTGTTGTATACAAATATGAGCATGATGATGGAATCACATGCAAAAGTAAACTAGAAGTTAACTAGAATAAATATCAGTTGACATAATCGGTTGGTCATTCCAATTCAAATGTGATGCAAAAGAAATTGAGAATTCATATGACTATATGTTTGAAGAAATAAAAGATTCTTCAAGAATTCTCTTGTGTTGCTTGTTCTCGTGATAAAATGATCACTGTACCAGCTAAGGTTGGGATTGTATCCCCTGAAATTATTTGGAACATATAAAAAGGTGAATATGGGCCCGTTCACCTGCCATGTGGACCGTTTACTATTATGATTTAATAGATGCATCTATAGTATGGTCACATGTGCATTTGTATCAACTTACAAATTGATTTTTGTAAGGTTGTTAGCTCAAATTGTTAAATTAAGAGCACAGTTTCAAATTATAAAATTATGTTGATAGTGCTGGTTGGTTTAGCAAAAATTGTATGCCTCCAATTATAGCTGTCTTGATTATGAGAATAAATCTCTCAAATAAAATTTGATATGAGATGAGTTTATTTAACATGTATGCATCAAGCTAACAAGGTTCTCCCATCACAATTGGTTCAGGATCAGGAACCAAATAATTTCCATCTAAAAATTAGATGTGTGCACATATGATTTTATTGCTCCACCACGCACAAAGATGGATCCCCAAATGAGGTTGGGGGTAAATGTTAGATTTCCTAACATTAGGGGGAGATATGTTTAGCAGCTGAAAATAATGTGTGGGGTGAATTATCTAGATCCTCGTTAAAAAAATCTGAACTTGAAGTTCAAGAGATAATTCATTTGCAAAATGTTGCAAATAATTTGCTAGATGTATTTGCTGACCCAATATTTTAATTAAGCTGCAAATGCTCCAATAAATAGTCCTTGAAGGACAGAGTCTATGGTACGCCAGAAGCGTGATAGACCAATTGATTCCAAACGTAAAACTCCTTGAGAAATGAGAGGAGCGAATTATCAAAATGATCATGATAATGAGGTAAGTGCTTTGAAACAACACTATAACATAACACTTCATAAAACCTTGGCAAAGGTTCAGGTACCTGAAAATGATGAAAATAAAGAGATCTCGATAAGTTATGTCGTATTGAAATCGATATCAAAATGACTGTCGACGGTATCTTTGATATGAAGTAGCACTCAATGCTATAAATGGTTACGATGATCTTAAATTCAAATTTGTCATATAGTTTGGACAGATAAATGATTGGCACTATTCAAGTATATTTTGTTTCACTTAGAAATGTGATGTTTTTGATCTTATAGTTCATGGATCAAAATATAATGTCAGTGTGGTACAAATGAATCATTGTGCAAAATTATAACCGTAAAATATAAAGTGCGGTTTGTGCCTCGGGGCATAAAGGGTTTTCGCAAAAATTCTGACATTATTAAATGGAGATATATTCTCCAGTGGTGGATGCAATGAGACTTGTTTCAGTCTGACAATAGATGAAATACTTGAATATGCATACTGAATGATTATTATGTCTAACTAGACGATGAAGGTTATATGAAAATCCTTAAAGGATTTAAAAGGTCTTAAAGAAATTCCATTGAGTACCCAATGATTTTGAGACTGCTTAACACAGAGAAATAATCTTTTTGATCTCATGAAAATGATTTAAAATGTCATGTATTAGTGCAATTGGTGCACTTACAGATTGCTGGTTATGCAAATGCTAAGATTATTTGATATACATAACGAAAGTTATGTGAAAGTATTGTCATATTATCATTCAAGCTATGACAAGAAACTAACAAAGCAAGTGACTCAACACATAGAAGATGTGTGATTTTCTTTCAGAAGAAAAGACGAGCTTCAATAAAATTGAAATGATCAATCTCTGAGTCAGTAATGATTTGATTATGTAGATGCAGAATATTTATTTGATCTGCATAAAGCTCGATCGCAAATGGACTATTATTTACATATGGAGACACAACAATATCTTGAAAATTCAAAGAATCACATTAGTAACCACTTCTTCAAATCATGCAGAAATAATATTGATCTATGAA
>JAJONR010007853.1:0-29146 GCA_029582245.1 Solanum etuberosum
CCAAGAGTATAATCATATTCAATTGCTTCTCACGTCACTGTTTTATTCCCGGGAGAGAATTCAGCCAAACGAACTTTTTGATGATCAGAAAAAATAAATAGATAAAAACCTTATTGTATAATTATTAATATACTATATAGAAACATACGTAACTCAACTCTAACCGTTGTGATGATTATCATGCCCTTTAAGTCAACACAATCCTAACAAACCTATTTTTTTTTAGTTCACAATTCACATGATCCACTATACACAAATAATTAATTCCTCTATATATTACTAATATTTTTATTCTTAAAAATTCCAATTAGTACATATTAATCACACTTCAATTACCTAGCTAATTACCAATTACCTCATAATTAGTAGGATCTGATGAAGTGTTACCAACAAAAGTTGTAACATTACTAGAGGAGCCAAGAATTAGACCTTTTGTACTTGGTGTGACAATATTTGCCCAATTTTCATTATTAGGGCATGACGGTACTGGTATCTGTGCTGATGGGAGGTTATGATTTGATGATTGTAAGTGACGAATTTGCCTTTTTAAGAACTTAACATAGCGAATCGCTTCGTCTAACATGGATGCAGTGTCCATTTTTGTTCCACCGGGGACTAATCTTTGCAAGATCCTGATTTTTTCACTTATTCTTTCGCGGCGGAGCCTGGCTGCTACGCTTTGTGGATCGTTGCTAATACGTACGTTTCGTCTTTTAGGTTTTCGAATAGTGGCTGGATCAATATCTACTGGTTGCATAGATGCAATTTTGAACATCATTTCTTTCATGGCTCCTAGCTCTCTTCTTCTTCTTCTTCTTCATCTTCGTCTTGATCATCGTGTTCTTGATCCTCTATTAGTGTTTGAACATGGTTGTTTAAAACATGATCAAAAGGGACAACTTCTTGTTGTTGGCTTGAGGAAGAGGGAAGGTGATGGTGTTGAGGGTTTTGAAGAGGAAAACTAGGCCAAATAGGGTTATGTTCGAAATGAAATTGTCGTTGTTGTTGATGATGGTCGTTTGGTATACTGGACAAGCATGGTTGTTGTTGTTGGTCGCGGAAGACATGTTCGTTGTCCATATTGGACATGGTTGGTTCCCAAGTGGAGGTAGTGAGTTTAATGTGGTTGATGTCCATGGCAAGAAGAATATAAAGGGTGAATATATGGAGAAAGAAGAAGAAGAAGAAGAATATCTATTGTGTTTTTCTTGTGTCATTATGAAAATATTTTCTCATATTTATTGCAAAAAAATGTAAAAAAAGAGGGGTGCAAAAAGGGAGGTGACTTATTGCAAAGTTGAATCAAAGCTCTTGATTATGTACTTTGTGTGAAGCCTTAGAGGGCTAAATAGTACATCTTCGTAGGGTAGTAAAAAGGCGTAAGTTATATACATTATGACATACACAATTCGTACATATATATTTATATGTATATATATCAAGATATAGAGGGACAAAGGGAAGGGGGTGGGGGTGTTACAAACTTTATTGAATCTCTAATAAAAGCAAAAGGCGGAATTGAGATTTAAAGTTTGTTAAATTGAGATTGTAGTCATTTCAAGTTACTAGTCTAACAACAGCAACAACAACATACTTAGTCGTTTAAGTTGTTGATCTAACAATAACAATCTATTTCTTAAATTTTTAAAGATAAATACATGATTTGAATCAAAGTATCGTAAACTATACTCTAGCTCTGTTTCTAAATAAAAGAGCTAAAATAATTATTGTGGGAGGGGGACCACAAGATCAAGTTATTTCCAAAATAAATAGAAAAAGAAAAAGAAGTTTCCATTTTTGTGAGGGTTGTGGGTTTGGGGGAGAGTGTTTCAAAGGCCATAAATGTCCTACTTTTACTATATTGGTATACAAGTGCATTTAGTAGAGACTTGTTGCCTTTGCTTCATCCCTAGAATTTATCTATTTTTCTTTGCTTAATTTGCTAGCCATCAAAATCAACTTATAAATTTATGCTTACTTGGGTGTGATCCAGAGGTTAATGCCGCGTGAAAATATTAGAAAATGATTCAGATTTTTATTAATTTTTTATAGGATATCTATCAAATTGAGACTCATGTCATTAAATAGGAAGTATTCAGATTTATATTTCTAAAGATCTATCATTTTTATCTCTAAAGATTTATTATTTCATTCCTCAAAATTTGTTATTCCTAATTGTTATATTATGATTTTATTCTCTTTGATTATTATATTAAATCTCTATAATTATACTTATATACAATACTATATAGTCACACAAATATATATAATTATTTTCTATTAATTCGTGATATTTGTGAGTTGGTGAAATCACGAGGATAAAATATACACAGATCTTTGTTACTTTTATGAGAGCCGTTTTTTTCGAATTTACATCTATGAAGATCTATCATTTTTATCCTTAACGTCAGTTATATATGTTATCCCTCCAAATATGTTATGGTCAATTGTTATGCTATAATATTTATTCTAATTGGTTACTACATCAAATCTCTTTAATTACAAACTTATATACAATACCATATATATAGTTACATAAATATATACGATTTTTCTCTATCAATTCATGATATTCGAGTCATTCACCATGTGAACATCCCCCTCAAATTGATGTTGGTAGATCAAGAAGCATCAATTTGCCTACTAGAAACTGATGGCGTGTTGACCCATGAATTTTATAAATACAACAACTATTTGATCAAAATCATTGGAGACATGTGAAAGAGTAACAAATATTTTATCTATAGTTTCTGATCTTATATAATGACAGTCTACTTCGATATCTCTCATGCTAAATAGAATTAATAGTAATCTGAATAACAATTGTATCGTTAGCGTCGAGAAAAGTAAGATTAGATTGAGAAAATTCAATCTCAACTTCATAAAGCCAAACAACCTCAGAGCTAGTGATATTAGGCATATTTATACATTTTTTTGATCAAATATTTTTCTTGTTAATATTTTGTTTTAAAGATTATCAAGCTAAATACTCTTTACTTTCATGTTAATATTTTGTTTTAAAGATAATCAAGCGAAATGAACAATACCTCATCGAGTCAAGCTTAAGGCAAATAAACTCTCTTAAGGTTAAACTCTTCATCTTTTCACTTAGCTTTATTTCTTGTTAAATACATGAATTATATCTTTTGTATTCAAATCATAAGTGGCTAAAATTCCTCTTTCTAGGATTATGATCATAGTATAAACATGGTATTCTAATATAGAGTTGTTATTTCTATTTTCTATCATATGTTTTGTTCTTTTAATCTTATTTTACGATCTATTAATTTATGATCAATATGATAAATTTATAATCTCTAATGGAACTTAGGGAAGAAAGTTAGGAATGCAATGGGAATTAAAGGGTATAGGATGTGTTCTACAGAACATATTTGTGTCTAAAATAAAAATACACTTAGTTTTCTGTATTTATCCCCCATATAAAAGATTTCTTATTAGTTATGATCATCATCACTTAATAATATAGGTACAAGAATATTTTGGTTAGACGGTCAAAAGCTCAAGAGACTATATGTGAGTCAGTAAAATGGTATAAAAATAATCATAACTATGTATAGATATGCAGGGTTTAGGCTTGAGTAGATTGAAAAAAGATATCCACAGGAACTTAATGTTGATAAAAAAATGATTTAATCTATTATAGTTATATGAACAAGTACTTTCTAATTCAAAGAATTTGATTTTGTTCTTATACTACTTTTTATAACTAAAACAAGAAAGTATAAGTTATTCATATGTTTGATTGGATATACTCATTTACATCTAATTGAACATATATTTGAAGGACATGAAATAATGTCAATATCAATTAGGTTTATGAGATACTTTGTTCAATCACTAAATAGATTTAGGAGGAGTAGCCTATGAAGAAATTTCAAATTTTAATTGTCGAGCAAACTCAGATGGCATATCAATTTCAAAATGGGATAATTCAAAAATTATTTGAACATGAATCTTAGCAAATAAAACTTTTCTGCAAAGTACTATAACTCAAAAAATCACATTTAGTAGATTGAATAGAAATTTTTTTTCTATATGATAGCTTGAATTTTGGTGATAAAAAAAATGATAATATGGAGACTCAATATTTTACGCTTTAGATGATAGTATATTAATTAAATAGTCAATAATAAACAAGGCTCTCACTCAGTATTTAGACAGGACAAAGGATTCAATACTAAAGTATGAGTAATAACTAAAAGATGATAACTTTAATACTCAACGATCCTATTTTATTGTAATGTATATGTGCAGGAACGTTGTGAGTCGATTTTTTTTTATCCATAAGAACTAGATTGTAATAATTTGATCAAAATAGAAAATTGAGTCTCAATATAAGTAAAAAATATTCTGGATATGAAAAATACCTCATATTTAAAATAAAAATATATATATTTATGTGAACCGACTATTATCATTTATGAATGTCACAAAGTACTTCGATGTCCTAGATGTCTATGCCTCAATTTTATTAGTTATAGAAATACATGAAAAATCTAGAACACGAAGAATGAAAAAGGGTATAGGAGAAAAAATCTGCCAACTTTAGATTCTTTTGCGATTATCATCTCCGAAACATAATCCTGCACAAGATCAAACGGCTCCGAAACAAACAAAAAGGTGTGTGCCGCACTCACGAAGGACATTACTACAAGAAAAAATCACATCACAATTGTTATCTGTCAATTCTCCAACTAAAATAAGACTAGTTGAGAGTTTTGGTGAAACAAAAATATTTGAAAGTGAAGTAATATTCCCAATTTTAATAATGACAATTTGTATTTGTAATGAAGCGTGATACTCAGAGATATTTTATGATATACTCATTGAATCGATTAAACGATTGGAAGTATCGAAATCAACAATTCAAAAATTAGATATAACATCATTATCTTGCAATCTCAAAATTGAAAAGATTGACACGATCATTTGTTATACTATTTCAGGAATAAATACCTGTTAATATGTTATCCATAGTTATATCATTTATCCTAACTCAAAAAGCATTTGACCCTACGATTATAATATTGTTATTGTTGTATGTAGATGGCATAATTATGACATGTAGAGATTCAAAGTAAATGGATGAAGTTGTGAAGAAATTTGAAATTTAATTTAATTTACCATACTGATTACAACATGATAAGCCAAAAACATAAAAAGTTTTGCCGACCTCTCATGTCAAGAGATCATTTATGAATTATTATTATTATAATAGAGACAACAAATAATACTATTTTTGTTCTACAAATTTATATTTAACCTAATTCAGAAAAAAACAACTCATCATGACATGGAATTTTAATTTCTTTTCCCTTCATTTTCTCACCCTTTTATCCTTTTTCTTGATTTTTTTTACTCCTTTTAATTTTTCTCCTTTTTTTACCAAAAAAGAAAAAGTGAGATCAATTGGGGAAGCAAATTAAAATATGACGCAATATATATAGAGTTTGGTAAGTGCCCATATCAAGAAAGCATATTTTCATACAAAGAATTGAATAAGTTAATAATTCTAGTTGGAATGCCTTGAGATATCAACATCATTGACGAATGATCCCTCATAATTCAATTATATATCTAGAAATTAATTAGTCCCTCATAATTCAATTATATATATATGTTAAAAGCAGTGGCGGAGCCAAAAATTTCACAAAGGGTGACCAGAAATAGAAAGTGGAAAAAACATTTGCGAGCACTGCCTCATTCTAAGAGTCTGAAACCACTAGGCTATAACAACTTGTTGTGTTAAGGGTGTCCAAAATATGTTATTTAATCATTTCATGAATCATTTTACTTGTATATACCGTATTTTTTTCCGACGAAGGTTGTCCAATTGGACACCCTGACCACCATATAGCTATGCCACTGGTTAAAAGACATAATTAGCTACTATTTCACATGAGAGGGTCACATACTTTAATATGATATGAGAACAGACAGAGGTCTTGAATTTGAGTCTCATCGACATTTATCATAAAAAAGAAGGGCCCATAAAAAAGAGGCGCATGCCCGTGTAACGACCTGAATCGTCGTTATTTAGGAAAGGAAAAATGTCAGGGAAAACTGGGCCCATCATCCCGCCAGAGCGGGCCAGATGCCGCCAGGGCGGCGGCTTTCCAGCGGGATAGTGCACGCCAGAGCGGGATGGACAGGACAGAATTTAAATAACGCGAAGTCTTATTTTTTTCTTTTTTCAAAAACATCAAAAAGAGGCGAGGATCACCCCAGAAACCCTCGAAAGGCTGCTCTAGGCTTGGGAAGGAAGGAGAAAGAAATTTCTAGCGTAAGGATGTCGATAGCTTGCGGATTTTCGGTCAAAATCCACCTTCTCGTCGTTCGGAAGCCAGGATTGGAGCTACACTCCCTCTGCGACTGTTTGGCGCCCAGGTAGGCTAGGCTTATTAATTGAGTAGTTGTAAATCTGTGATTCACTGCGTAGTATATTGGTAATGGATGGTAGAATTCATGCGTAGGATTTCGTGCACTGAAAGAGAGGATGGTTGTACATGTATTCCTATGTGTTACATCAGACGAATGCCGTAGGAAGAAGCCTTGTCCTGTGAACTAGGGTTAGGTGATGGTTTGATTTCATGTTTGTGTGATATATGTCGGTAATTGCTTCATTGTAATGCATGTATGTATGTGAATGAGTCACTATTGATCAAACCTAATGAAATGAGTATGAATGAACAATTGTATGCCATGAATCAACACTTGATTGTATGATTATGAGTATGTACATTATGAGTGTGAATGTGATTGTGGTTGTGTTGATTGGATCAGGTGTCACGTTCTGACACATACATTGGATCGGGTGTCACGTTCCGACACATACATTGGATCGGGTGTCACGTTCTGATACACTAATTGGATTGGGTGTCACGTTCCGACACACTAACAGTTTGGACGTGGGTTCCATGAGAGAACCACTTGTGACTGATATTTCGTATCTATTTGTTATTGATAATGCGGAACTGTATGGTGCTCTTGAGTTGATAACTGGTTTAGTGCATTCTATGTATATATGTGGGTGGGCTGTGTCGTAAGGTAAATTGGGTATATCTTGTTAATGGCTGAACTGTGAATGGTCAGGCCCAATTCGGGACGTGATAAGATAAGCGGAGACCGAGGGTCCAGGTGTTACTATGTGTTACTTTAGAGAAGTGGTTTGTGTTCTTAAATCTGTGAATTGGGGTGGTGTTATGTTGTAGATGTTAAATAGTTAAGTATTATTATCCTGGGAGGGAATTAGTATTGAAACGGTTAACAAGCCTTTTATAGAACGTACTAGGGAGTCAAGGGTTGAATGGTGATGTGGAAGAAATAAGGGCATGTCGTGAGAGGTTGGCCGGGTTAGTAGTAGTTATTTCGAAATCTCCTCTAAGAGATAGAATGATTAAGTGTAACACCTCGGAAATTAGTAGGCTAAACTAGAGCTTAACATGAGGGTAAAACTCATGAATGTAACTCCACGTACTTAAAAATATAGATTTTCATGTTAGAACGTCAAGGTACGACCCCCAAGGACCAACCATGGGTCCTTGAGGAAGACCCTTAGAAAACTACCTGGACAGTGACCAACGAAGGGACCTACTCCCCATTGGTCAGTCCACGCCCCGTGGGTGGAGGCCGTAGGTCCAAGCCTGGAAATCATGCTCCCAGTAAACTAAACCACGTTCACCAGCACGCCACGTGGGTCCATCCACGGCCCGTGGTCGTGGTGTCGTGGGTGGGACCTGGAGGTTGTTTTGGGTGAATTAGTTTAGGGGTACTTTGGGGTTTTCGGTTTTAATTAATATTAAGTGACGTCGTTTTATTCTAATTTAGACTAACTATATAAGGATTTTATACCCCTAAACTAAGCCATCCAACTCATTATTTCTAAATTCCCAAAACACTTCATCCTTTCCAAAAATTCTCTCTCTAGAACTCAAGAAAGAAGAAGAAGGAAGTTGGAGCTAGGGTTTCAAAGAGCAAGGTTTTTCACTCAAATTCGTAGGGATTCATTGCTAAGGTATGGTAGCTCTTCATCCATGGATAGAATTCATATATAGAGTCCCTCCAAATTCAATTTCAAAACTAGAAATTCTCCAAAAGTTAGGGTTTGACTTCAATCTCATGGATTCCTTTCAAATTCGTTTATAATGATTGAATTATGTTTTATTATGGATAAATTGATGATTTTACATGGTTTTATGTTGAATTCCCCAAGAATCCATGAATTTCCCTATTTTCCCAATTATGATCTCAAAGTGTGGGTATTGATTGATGCAAGGAGAATGTTATAGAATTATGCTTGTAGTGATTGAGTTACTTGAATTATGATTATATCCATGTCTAATGTAGTGAATTCTAGATGTGTTGATTGAATATGATATTTGATCCTTGAAGGGCAAGGTATGAGAATTATGCATGATTATAAGATTTATGTATGTGTTTTAGGAACACTTTGAGAGTAAAGTGATTATGATTATGATCTTGTTGTTGTGTTATTGAAAGGATATTCTCACACACACACCTATGTATGATTATGATATGATGTGAAAGGTTTTCTCATAATATGATGATTCTAAGGTTGAAAGGCTTTCTCACCTGTTTGAATCTAAGAGCTATTCAATGAATTATGTTTGATTGAGTGTCAAGACATTTCTTCCATGATTATGAATTAAGTCAAGACTTAATATGAACTCCGTGGGAATTAATGGTTAGCGCCGAGTGGATATTGTATATGACATGGAAGCTTTTACCTTAGTTGAGTCCGGCTTCCGAATGAAAGTTTTTACCCTAGTTGAGTTCGGGTTCCCAGGTATGTCTCATGAGATGGAAACCTTCTACCCTAGTTGAGTCCAGAATTCTAGTAGCAATCTCATTATCCCATAAACTATGTGCTCCCATAGGTTATTTAACTAATGGATCCACCTAAGCTAATTGTATGATTCTACCTTAGGCAAGTAGAACAACCCTTTTCGGTGTGGGTAACACTGGATTCCATGTTAAACTCACATGGTCTATGTCGGTTAAGGCTTATTCCCACACAATAACAATATGAACAAGAATATGAATGATGGCCTAAAGAGATTTACTTAGCATGGGTGAGATTTATAGGGTCTTATTCATGCATTGCACAAGTAAGCTTTAAGGTTGTTTATGAAGTGTTTCTCTTATGATGATTATGACTATGATGATTATGACTATGTTGATTATGTTTATGACTTATGCTCTCTAATCTCTCAAATGATGTTTAAACTTAGTAAATTGCATACATTCAAATGAAATGTCCCTTTTAGCATGTTTTCAAGTATTTTTATGCATGGCTATCATACTTAGTGCATTTTTGTACTAACGCCTACTTTTTCTATATTTTTCTCAAGTGTAGGGTCCGGTTCTCAAGGTGATCACCGTAGTGGCTAAAGCTTGGATTTGCTTATTCTCCTAGCTTGTTGGTGAGTCCTCATGGTTCGAGGACGGATGTTGTCTCATTGTAGTTTCATTTCTTGTATTCCCTTTTTGGATGATGTTGTTTGGGTTGTGTCACTTTTTCATTCAAAGACATTGTATTAGATGGCTATATGAGACTTAGAGTCTAGACTTCTGCTTTTCTTTTATGAAAATTTTAGACTTGAAATGCGTTTTTACTTTTATTGTTCTATTGCTTATGTTATGATATGCTAAGTGACTTGTATGGAGTCCTTTGGGGCTCTATACGCCATGTTACATCTAGGGGATACCCCTGGGTCGTGACATTAAGTTATGAGCAAGAACGGAGCGAGTAAGGGTTAGAGTCAAGTGTACTAGTATATGTTAAAATATCCGGAAATGGTAAGGGAAGGAAGAATATAAAGATGGAGGAATGAAACAGTTTTATTGCATGTTTCCTGCTAGTCGATTTCTTATATTATGCGGTGGGTATCGGATTGACCGATGATGCCTAACAGTACGTGTGGTGGTACTGATACTGCTCTTGCTATGCCTTTTTGGCATAGTCTGGTTGCAGGGTCAGTGATGTTTCGTAGGTGAAGACGAAGACAATCTCCATCAGCTTCTATTTTTCCTTCCGTGAGGTGGGAGCTGCGTCATGTATTAATTATGTATACCTTGTAATCTTAGTAGCTCTTGTACCTGTTTAGACTAGATCCCTGAGGAAGTCAATTACTTTACAAGTTAACTTTGAATCGTTTAAAACTCTTTATTTATAAAATTTCATGAAGTTCCTTTTATCTACAGTTTTCTTAATTTTCCGCACTTGTAAAACGTTTGAGAATCGAGGGTTCTCCTACTTAGGTGTTAGAGTAGGTGCTCGCACGGTCCGGTGGGTTGGGTCGTGACAGCCTGTATCTAAGGGGTGCATTGAAGACATAGTAATTTTTTTTTCGTAAAACACGATGACGTAATTAAAAGTATGTTCTCGTCGGTAGTTTACATTTTTAAATAAGATTGTCACACATTTTAACAATTTGAATTGTTTTCCCAACTATAACAAAATATATCTTTCATAATTAATATGCATCCAAAGAACGGTAAAATGTTGTCCTTCTCTCATTCTTGAATTCAAAGTTTGAGTTGCTAACGAAAACATTAGCGTCAAAGATTGTGGTGAGGTAATAAGAATTTTTTTTTTTTATTGAGAGGTCTCGTGTTCAATTTCTTTAAGGAAGTCGCATTTAGTAGGAAATATTTTATCCTTAAAATGAAACTTTTCTAAGCGAATCTAAATCAAACAGGTCCCAAAAATATCGGAAATGAAGGGAAAACTAAAAAAAAAGAAAAGAAAGATAATCAAAGCAAATATATATGGTTCTGCTATATTTGTAAATTCATTTTCTAATTAGCCAAAAGTCTTTCATAATTAAGCATAATAATTTTTACATTACTTATTATTAAAACAAAATTTCACGTGTTAGTCTCGTACAAAAAAGTGTTAGATTCGAGATATGCACAAGTAGCCACTAGTGATTTTTATATTTAGCTAATTCATGTCAGATGAAGAAAAAGAATAATTAGCTAATATTTCTTCTCTTAAGGAAAAAAGAGTTTGATTTTTAACTTACACCATTCAATGCTTTCATTTTTGTTACTTCCACTTTTTAATTTAGTTATCTGATTTTGATTTGGCATAGATACGTATATTAGTTAAGAAAAAAAATAAAGAAGATTTTTAAATTTTATGATTTTAATTAAACTAATAAAAGAAGATCAAGACAATATTATTGGTTTTTATGTTTAGTTAAAAAATTAATACAAATAGTTTGATTTGATATTTGAAACATTCGAACTAACTCGATCCATGTACACTCCTATATTTAGGTATTCAATTGGAATACATCACAATTTGAATGTCAAACATGAAATTTACTGATAAGTTTAAAGGACTATCAATGTATTTCGCCAAAAAAAAAATATATGATTGGATTTGCTTCAAAGACTATATTATTGGTTTTTTATGTTTAGTTTAAAAATTCAATACAATGGTTTGATTTGATATTTAAAAAACTGGAATCGACCCTATCCATGTACATACTCCTATGTTTAGGTACTTAATTGGAATACATCTCAATTTGAATGTCAACATGAAATTTACTAATAAATTTAAAGTACTATCAATATATTTCAAAAAAAAAACATATGATTGGATTAACTTCAAATACTATATTATATAGTCCAAGATTGTGAGAACAAGAAAAATATGAAGAAAAAAAAAATTGGTCCACATTTACAAAAGAAAGGGTATACTTATGGCCTCATCATAAGAAACCAACTTTATCACAAAGTTGACAAAAAGGGAAATCTACATAACAAGAAGGATATAGTAGGATCTGAACCATGCAAAAGAGAAGTTAGCTAGGGTTTTCAAAAGTTGCTAGGGCTTTTTTTTTGCTTTCTAATTTAACTTATATATACTGACATAACAACGTATTAATTCTTTATGTTGTTGACCTTGACCCTGACTCACTTCAATCTTAAATGAAGGAAAAATAGAATCAATCAGCGTATAATCTCTAGAACCATGTTACGCGTATGAAAGGGTGTATATATATATATATATACACTTGTCATTTATCGATTGTATAAAGATTTTCAATCAATTTGCCTAGTCAATTTTCTAGCAAATGCCAATGCACTATAATTAATTAACTTTTTGGGTACATGGGGTACATGGGGGGGAGGGGGGGGGGGCTTAAAATTCAACACAATTGCTCCTCAGAGTCTGCACTAAAAATGACAAGTTTTTGAAGAAAAATTTTCAACTTACCATATATAGGAAAAGAAGGTGAAAAGTGAGCATACCACTTGTTGGGTCTTGAAATGTTATATTGATAATGGTTCCAGTAGCATTAGGTCATGCAAAAGCAACCAAAATATTAAAGAGTTTTCGTGTCATTGGGAAGATGCATCCACAAAGACAGCCACTTTACATTTACTACTAATACTCCTTCGGTCTCAAATTATCTGTCGTTTTTTATGTCTCTTAACAAAATATTAATTATTAGAAAGGGGTTTTTTCACTATTTTAACTTCATTTATATACAACAATATATTCACTGTAACTCCACAAAAATGGAGTCTGGAGAGGATAAAATATATGCATACCTTATCACTATCTTAAAAGTAGAAAAATTATTTCCGATAAACCCTCAGCTCAAGAAAAATACAGACCAAAGCAACATAGAAAAAGAAATATGGAAATAAAGGAAATCCTGACAAAATACTGTAGATAACCTATTAAATCAAACTAATTAAACAATATAACTTTATTTATATCTAAGCTATTATTACTCAATTTATGTGTCATTATATCTTCATTGATGAGTATGCTGTCAAAGACACCTTGCTAGATAATGTCAATCAACAAAATTAATGAGTTGAAAATCTAAATAAACACCTAGAAATGAATTAAATTAACAAGTTCAAGAAGTAATAACACCCCGTATTATGCGGAGCCAAAATTAGGAGTTTGGGGTTCTAAATTTAGGAATGAAAAGCAAAATTTTGCAAAGAATACATTTTTTATTTTTATTTTATTTTAAAAGAGAACTTTTTGTTGATCCGAACACACAACTCTAACGTGGAAAACATTTCCACGACCCCTTCCTTGCCATTGCACCATCAATCAGTTTTGTTAGGGGGTTCACAAGTTAATATAGATATATATTTATTTAATTTTCTAATACAAATACAGGGTCTATACAGAAACAAGCTACTGGATTCGTCCGAACTCACGAACCCCCACTTAGCTCGGTCCTTGCCCATATATAATCAAGGACTTTGTAGTACTATTCAATAAAACTATACTAAAGGTAAACTTGTCAAACGATAAATAATTCGAAATAACTATTTTTGAAAAATGCATCAAATCATTTGAGACGAAGGGTATATATATATATATATATATATATATATAATGACATTTTAGGTACAAATTCAATAAATTCAAACTACTAATCATATGCAAATTCAATCAATGAATAGTACAGAAAGCCTTTTAATTAATGCTTGGAGTAAATGAGCTGTACGTACCACATGCCTATAATGCATGCAATTGTGTTTACAAGTTTATTTGCATGCATGCCTCTATTGCACTGTGTTTTGGAAGTGCGTGTTAATTTAGTTAAAGTACATAAAATGTTTATAAATAAGAAACAAAAAACTTTATATACTCATTACAGACTACAGCAGATTCAAGATTTCAAGAAGATAGACTGGTAGAGGCCCTCTATGTAGTTGTTTATCTATGGCGATCGATCTATATTATAATGATGTGGTATATATAATAAATTGATATTTTGTTTTGAATATTTTTGTTTCAAATCGTGCTTTGAGACTTTACATATACATGTCAATTATACTATTTGTAACTTGTAAGTATAGTTCGAGTTGAAATTTGAAGGGCTTGGGGTGGCTTGGAGCAAGTTTGAAACATTGAGAAGAGGTATCGCGAATTCGCGATGGCAAACTAAAAGATAGGTTGAGTACTGATCAAGAATAAATTTATTCATCATCAAGATTCACAGTCCCAAAAAGAAAAAAAATTGATTGACTGGTCAAGTAGAAATTTATTTTTCACGATAATTCGTTCTTCACAAAGCAAATGTCAAAAATATTGATTTATTCACGATAGTGAGAGTGAGTCCATGACATGTTTGCGGTGAAGAAAATACCTTAGTATAAATAAATAGTGACAAATTTCATATCGAAATTTTATAGGCCCTATAAAATTTACCTTTATTATAAAGTTGCTTACATTAAATTTAAAGATTGATATATGCTTACATGGAACTTGTAAGTACTACATTTCCAAGATCTTACATGTTACATGTCCCACAAAGCAGTTCAATTTTCATGATGACACATCATGTTACATGTCCCATATTAACCAATTCTTTATAAGAAAGCATGTAGTAAATCTTAGAAACATGTTATACTAGTAAGACATACTAATTCCCAATGTATGTTGATAAATGTTTTCTATTATGGTTAATCAAATTTTAATCATGTACCGATCAGAGTTGTGGTAGAGTGATAAGTATTTCTTCATTCTTAATCAACAGGTCTCGGTTCAAGACCCCTTGGGTACGAAGTCGTCTTTGTTAGGGAGCGTTTTACCCCTCAATGTGAGACTTTCCGGTGCGAATCCGAATTTAGTCGGACTCTAATGTGGATACCGGACACCGGATTGGAAACCAAAAAGAATAATCTTAATCATGTTGTGCAAGTTCAAATGGTAAAAAAAAAAAAAAAAAAAATTTTTAGACCCAACTCAACCTCAAAAGCTAGCTCGTAAGTGTATATAAGGATTCAATAAATTTCTCATCCCATCGATGTGGGACTTCACATTTAACACCTGCCCCCGCCCCCGCCACACGCTAGGACTGAACATATCTGGTGTATGCTGGATAATTTAATATGAGGGGCCTAATATTGGTAAATCATAAATTACAATGGATGTAACTGTGATACCATATTAAAAAATTGATCTTTAACCTAATTTGTGAGGGAAAAATTGTCCATAATCCATATAAGGATCAATAATTTCTTCATCCTACTAACGTGAGACTTAACACAAACCACTAATAATTTTGCATAACTTCCAACTCAAGTCAAAAGCTTAATAAATATAGATGGAACTTTCCTATTTTTCACATTAAAATTTTAAAAGACAGATAATATGAATCGAAGTAATAATATATGTCATCGGCTCTACGCCCATATGCCTATGATCTTATAGAGAAGTAACTTCGGCAAAATGGCTGATAAAGCAAGAGAAATATCTTGTAGTAAATGCCATAACACAAATAAATGTTTGCACACGTTTATACATGAGGGTACCATGTCCTCACTCCTCACTTTAGACCTTTTTTTTTTCAAAGTGGTGATACATAAATGGCAAACACATATGCGTATCGGGTGTTTATATTAAGTTAATGTAATTTAACAGAGTAATCGTATAAATTAATTAACTCTTGTTAAGTAAAGCTATTGTAGATTCATACTCATAACATGCATTTATTGATTTGATATAAACTGTAAATACTATGCGTGAATAAATTTTTATCTATTTAATGCTTATGCCTTATGGAGCAATGCATAATTTTGTTATAATAATAACTCAATTCTTACAAATTTAAACTTTAAATAATACTCCATACGTCTCAAATTTTTTGTCATAATGTTTTTTCTTAAAGTCAATTTTGATTAACTTTTTAAGCTAAAGAATTTAATTAAAGTAACTCAAAAATTTACATTAAAAATCTAGATAATCAAAAATTATGTGATGAGTAATAAAAGTTGCAAGTTTTTTCATGTTATTTGATGAAAAAAATATATTTAAAAACGTTAGTCAAAGTTTACATTTTTACTCTCGAAAAGCAAAACATGAAAACTAACTACATGACACGGAGAGAGTATGCATTATTTAAACTTGATCAGAAGTTCCTAATTCAAATATAGATTCAACATTTAAATTTTATAGATTAATTTTAAATTACAGAATAGTGATCTCAAATGCTAGTAACTGAATTTTATTGATTCTTTTTACATATTTAAACGTAGATAACATAGTATAAAATTTGAATCAAAACTATTAAATTGTATTGAATCCATATAGTAAAGCCCCCCCTACCCCTCTCACTAAAGGGAAGCAAATCAATAGGGGTAATATTGTCAATTATAGGAATTCCACCGCAAATTAAACAAATAGTCAAATATAATGGCCTCCATTTGAAATCAAACTCAACTACTATTAAAGGATGTAGCGGAGATGATTGAAATTTCTTCAGTCTTAATTAGAATTTTGAGTTCGAGTTATGAATTGAGAACTTGATAGCTTTTAATTTAACCTCTTAATAAATCTATTCAATGGGAATCTCAATTAATTAAGCCTTGTGAATTAACTTGAATGATTAAGAAAAATAAATTCAATAAGATGTGTTTGTTGGCTCTTTTACCCAATTCTTTTTCTAGGTAAGGAAAACTACAGAAGTTGAATCCATTAGGTAATTATTTATTCAAAATTGGACCTAATTCAGTATATTTATCATGATTGGACCCATGACCTAACCTATTTACTCAGCTGCCCCTTATTCTATTCACTGAACCACTGCTTCTTCATTCTTAATACCATCGGAGTATGTAGTGATAGTATATATCTATATGCTCTGATTGTATCAATCAGTCTTTTCACTGAAACACTGCATGTTCCTCCTTGATGCCATCAGGGTATATATATACTCTAATGGTATCAAGGAGTAACTGAGTAGTGCTTTCACTAAAATATTGTTTCTTCCCCTTTGATACTATTAAATTATACATATACTTCGATGGTATCAAGCATATAATAGTAGTTAAAAACAACGGATATGAAACTAAGAGGATAGCCGCTTGTAAATAATTTTTCTTTTTGGATATAACTAGTGTTCTTTTCCCTAAAGTTAATTGCAAGCCATAAAAGTGCTTTATCATAAAGAAAGATGGGCCGAGTAAGCGAACGAAGTGGGTTGGGCCGTCGTAGAAATAGAGTTTATTGGGCCGTGTTTTTGCTCTTTAATTGAAAAATAGCTATTATTACGAAGTTTTAAATAAGAATAACATTCTAAAGTTTCATCTCTAGAACTTGAAAGAGAAAGGTCATAATAATTATATCTATTTTCAATAACTATTGGTTTTATATATTGGCTCTTAAATAATATATTTATGTTTTTTTTTTCTAATATAATATTCTCACTTGCCTATGGGTCTCAAATTGGGTCTTTTCTAGATGGACATTGCTTGGCCTTTTCTTTTCGATAGAGGGTCTTAAATAGCTATTCTGGTATCTTCATTTAGCTTGTGCTTATTTTTAAGTTTATCTGTTTTGAAAAAAACTTCAGTCATGAAATTAAAATTCTTATGTGACTTCAGACATTATTATCTGAAGTATAGCCTTGTGAAGGGTAAACATTCGAATTTTTTGTCAATTTTGAAGTTATAGAGACTGGTGTCACTTATAAACAAAAATCAAATTCTTGCATACACTTCAGTCATGTGTGTTTGAAGTATAGTTGAACTTTTCTTATCCAAAAAATAATGTGTTCTTCGAATTCAACAATCCAACACACAATTCAATACTCAAATTTACTCCATATAAGATGCATTTCCAACTTAAGATGTGTTTTTAAATATTTCAACAAATTAACACTCAAATTAATTTCAAATAAGCTCAAATTTAAAATATAAGTTTCATCTCACATAAAGAAAAACTCCAATTACCAATTTGATAGAAGAAGATGAAGGAGGAAGGACATAATTTATCAGAATCTATCTAATATTAGATATTAGTTAGATATATATTATTATTATTTTTAAAAAGTGAATACTGGTTAAGGGAGAAAAAAATAAATAAAAATAAGGTGCCTCGTAAAATTTTTACTTTCTCTTTTCTGGAATAAAACAAAGTAGTGAATTAGTAATAAGTAGTGAATTGGTAATATCCAAAAACAAGAGAAACAAATGTTGAGAGGAAGTTAATCTAAAAGATATTTACATGATATTTGCGTAGAAATTATTGAAAGAATCTTAAGCGACAAAATGGAAAGTATGGTAGTACGTCGTCTTTCTTTGAAATGGAACTTTTATGTTGGAGCAAGGACTAGCATGAAAGTCGATCTATTACAACTAGCACGGTTATTCCTATTTCATTTTCTTCTTCCAAGCCCTTCTTAGAAAGTACTCAGTGAAATACTTACGAAATCTCAAATCTCTCTCGATACCGAGAATTCTTTATGTGTCAAGATCGATTAGAGGTTTAATTGTCGACATACTTGAGGCAACTCATGGGACATAACCTCGCTAAATAAGAGTCCCGAGATGCACCTTGAAGAGTTTGTCAAGTGTTTCACCTCGGAACGAGTAAAAAAAAATACATTTTAAAATATAGATACTAGTTATATTAGATAAATATAAAATGAATCATCATTAATAATTTACTTAAACCAAAGTAAGTCAACTACTTTCTTGCTACCTTACTCTATCTTCACCTTCTACGAATCTAACATGTTCAATATCTATAAGTCAAATTAATTCACCTTCTCTAAATTATGCCCATATCCCATCAAGATTATCCAATATTATAAACATCAAGATAAGGAAAAAGGACAAATATATCCTGAACTATCGTAAATGGTATGCAGATACCTTTCGCCATACTTTTAGGACATTGGTGTTCCTGTCGTCCAAAAAGTAGAGCATATATACCCTTAGAAGGGACATACACGTGTTATAATCTTATCCACCGATCCGATATTTATTAAATATCGGATAAGATTGCGCCACATGTCCCTATTTTGTCTTCTGTCAGAGTGAATGGCATATATGTTCTAGTTTTTAGACGACATGGACGCCAATGTCCTAAAAGTATGACGGAGGGTATTGCATATCATTTACGATAGTTCGGAGGTATATTTATCTTTTTTCCTATCAAGATATGATCTTTATTCAATCTTCTAAACTCTATCAATATCAAAATTCTCACATATGTTAAGTTAGCATTCAATCATAGATTTTAAAATCGACAACTATATGCGAGCTTTAGTGTGGATTGAGACAAAAACACACACCAAATAGTATAGAAGTAAATCACGTGAAGTTATACATTTTCAAAATGAATTATATACATGATGATGATACAAACCCAAAACCCCCTCTATTGTTTTCTTGTCCTCACACATATTTGAGTTTTCATCTCATGTCATTTTCACCTATTTTATTAACCACTAGCTTAACTCCCTAATCCCTAAATTAAAAGCAAACCAAAAGCTCTCATCTTTACGATAACAAATATGCTGTTTAATTTGATCTTATCTAACCTCTATATATTTTAATTTTGAGTATATACAAGTAAACATTTAAATTTATAATAAATTAAATAAGCAGATACACATATTCTTTTTGAGGTGTTATATGACATTTTATGCGACACATTATGTGTGTACACTTAAAATGATAGATAATAAATATCGATTGAGATCAATTTTTTTTTAAAAAAAAACACACACATTGGGAGATCCCTAATTCAATTAACTGACTGACACCACCACTATCTTTTTCCCACAGTGTTCTTTTTCTTCTTCTTCCTCATTGCTATCACTGTTCACTATCCACTCCCGTGAACTTTCACTTTCCTCCAAATTCACCAAACCCCATTCTTTTTTCACATTATAATTCAATTATCTTGTTGAAATTGTACAGTTTTTTGACATTATTTACACCCACAAATTTGTATAAAAGGGTACTCACCATGCACATAAGAAAACCTGCAAAACCCACACTATTCCGAAAATTTAAGCTTCTTTTCATTTCAATGGCTTCCTTTTTCACACTCACTATCTTCTCCCTAATCCTCTTCTTCTCAATTTCCTCCGCCGCTCGCCACCATTCCCCCAATTCCTCCACATCCCCGTCAATTTCACCTCAGATCCGAGGTGCTTGTAAGGCTTCACGGGACCCACCAACATGTGAATCTGTATTGACGGATTCCGGTAACTTACCGTCTGACCTGACGACGTCGTTGATCATCCAATCGGCGGTTAAAGTATCGTCGAAGAACAACGATAAGGCGAAAGAGATGGTGCAGGCAATTATAGATGCGTCTACAGGGAATAATCAGAACCGTACGGAAGCGGGGAAGGTGTGTATGGAGGTGCTCGGGTACGCGGAATATCGGGTCAGGTTAACGGGTCAGGCAGTGATAAATGGCGGATACAAGAGCGCTCGTGCATGGATGAGCTCCGTCATGGTGTACCAATACGACTGCTGGTCCGCTTTGAAGTACGTTAATGGTACCTCACAGGTATCCAAAACGATGTCGTTTATGAATTCCTTGATCGGGTACAGCAGCAACGCATTGGGGATGATGGTGAATTTCGACCTTTACGGCGCCGATACCGGGTCATGGACCGTACCCAAAACAGAACGAGACGGGTTCTGGGAAGGTTCGGGTTCGGGCGGGTCGGGTCAGGTGAAGGGTGGAGTGCCTACCGGGTTGAAACCGGATGTAACGGTGTGTAAGGAAGGAGGATGTGACTATAAGACGGTGCAGGAGGCGGTGAATGCTGCACCGGAGAACGAGCAAACCCGGAAGTTTGTGATATGGATCAAATCCGGGTTGTATGAGGAGAAAGTTCGGGTCGGGTTGGAGAAGATGAATGTGGTATTTTTGGGTGATGGAATGGGTAAAACCGTCATTACGGGTTCGTTGAGTGTTGGTCTTGCTGGTGTTACTACTTATGAGACTGCAACCGTTGGTAAGTTAAATTTAATTGAATTTGAATTTTAATACTTACGTTATTTGAGTATAAAATGTTTATTACTATCCTACTATCTTATTCATTATCATTACCTATGTTTACTTCAATTATTTGTTATATATGTTTTACCTGAGTCGAGCGTCTTGAGGAAACAACAATCTACCTACACAAGGTAGGGGTAACGTACACATCATCCTCCCTAGACTCGACTTATGGAATTACACTAGTCACTGAGTTTTTTGTTGTTGTTGGTTTAAGGATGATCAATTTTGTTCCTTGTGTTTTTTCGGTTTAAAATCAAACACAATAGTTAGGAATAGTGGGACTCTATCGCTTTAGCAACTTACTCTTGTATGATAAATTGTATTAAAGTTGTCGATTCTAAGAACCTAATTTGTCTCCCCCTTGTTATTGTTTTGTTGTGTTTGCATTCAAAGCTCACCTGTTTTGAAATGGACTTATGAAATACTAGTCAAACTGTGGGATTGATTTTTTGTGTTATTTTTCGATTTGCATTTACTTTATGTGGTTAGTATGAAAAAGGGAAGATATAGTCCTTGCTCCATAGCAAACGCTAAGTTAGAATTTATAGTCGGTGGATTTGGAATGAGTCTAATGTATACACATATGAGCATTAACTTTGTGGTATGTGTATTTTTGGATGGAGCCGAAAGCAATGGTTTCAGTCGAGTCTATTGAACCTGTTTTGATCCGTCTCGGGATCATAGGGGTATGCTAGAAGTGCAAAATGTTTGCATTTGTCATAAACCCTTGGCTTAGGACTCGATGTTATTGTTCAAGATTTGTTGTTGAAGACATACTTAATTGATGAACTTTCGTAGTTTCGAGCCGTTCTAATGTTCAGTATTTCTAAAACAGGAGTTGTTGGTGATGGATTCATGGCCAGTGGTATCACCTTTCAGAACACAGCTGGTCCGGATGCTCACCAAGCCGTAGCATTCCGATCCGACAGTGATCTTTCAGTTGTAGAGAAGTGTGAATTCATTGGCAATCAAGACACCCTATACGCCCACGCTTTGCGCCAATACTACAAGTCCTGCCGTATCCAAGGCAATGTAGACTTCATTTTCGGAAACTCAGCTTCTTTCTTCCAAGACTGTGACATCCTAATAGCACCTCGACAACTCCGTCCTGAAAAGGGAGAGACGAATGCCGTGACTGCTCATGGCAGGATAGACCCTGCACAATCAACTGGTTTCGTCTTTCAAAATTGTTTGATCAATGGAACTGACAAATACATGTCCTTGTACTACAGCAAGCCCAAAGTGCACAAAAATTTTCTGGGAAGGCCATGGAAGGAGTATTCTCGGACCGTCTTTCTAGATTGTACTTTAGAGGCTCTTATTTCGGCTAACGGATGGTTGCCTTGGAGTGGTGATTTCGCGTTAAAGACTCTATACTACGGAGAATATAAAAATACTGGTGCCGGAGCTAATACAGCAGGACGAGTGTCGTGGAGTAGCCAAATCCCAGCTGAACATGTTAACTCATACTCTATACAAAATTTTATTCAAGGAGATCAGTGGATTTCGACTTCCTCTTGATTACTTATAGTAATGTTTAATGTACATCTAGGAAGTCAAGCTCAATATATAATCGGGGAATCGTATTAGCTCAGTTGGTTGGTTATCTGAACTCCCATTTTCTTGGTAAGGGTTCGATTCATGTAATCCCCTCCCTCATCAATATATAACCTCTTGTACCAAATTGTTGGAAAATTTTGGAACTTCTTGTAATGTGAGATATATATTGCTAAAAGTTTCATATTAATTCAGATGTGTGTCTCATGTTTCTTGACATATGGTTATTGCCTTCTTCTATGGAGGGGTCCAAAAAATAATGGGTGAAATTATATTTAAAGTCATGTGGCAAGTTCTACTCTCTCTTCAATTTAGTAAAAGATGACCTGCGGGAAAATATTTGTATTCGTTAGACGACGAGGTTATATGTGTTTTAACGAGAATATATCAGCTTTAAATCGTAACGTTGAGAGGTATATCAAATTCTTTTTCCTTTATTTAATTACAAGTGATGATCTTGCAACCAGCATAAGTAGCTTTTTAAATTGTTACATTCCAAAGCTAAAAAGCTTTTTTTAAAATAATTATTTTTATTTATGTTAAACAAATGAACATGATAAAAAATATTAAAGGCTTGCAACTTTTATCTTCAATGAAATAGAAAAGCCTACAAAAGTTGAAGGGTAGAATTGTAAATCAATTTTTTATATAAATTTAAACCAAAACACGAATTTAAATTATATACTACTTTTTAATAAAGTATATCAAACACATGATGAAAAATTAAATTATTTTTCTATAACTAATCAGAGTAACTAATTTTAACATAACTAATAAACTCTAAAAGTATAAAAGTCGCTCTTGGGGTAGTTATTTACATAAGGGACTTAGGTTGTTAATACACTTTTTTTTTCAATGATATATACTTAGAAGTTGTGTTTGATGAGCTACCATGAGTTATTGGTGAATAAGTTGTTACCACATGTCTAGTCTTTTAATTACTTGTTTTATACTACTAGACATGTGACATACTTATAACATAATGAGTTGCATTTTCTTCTAAGTTTTGTGAAGACAGATAATGAGCTAGAGTCCATAGCCATTGACTTCTACTGACCAAAAAAATCAATTAGAATACTAAGCTTTTAACATGCGGAGACTGGAAATTGGCACTTACTATTCCTCGTATTTACTTGTTCACGTTTCACTTGACTTACGATGTCTCTTCACTTATTTGGAAATAATTAGTCTCTCTATCTCTAAGATAGTGGTACATTCTATCCTCCTTAAACTGTACTGTGTAAAATTATACAAAATTTGTTATTATAGTACTTTCTCCATCTCAAAATAAGTATCATCGCAATAAATATATTTCACTTTGAAGTATACATGTCCACTTTAATAGTGTTACCTATTAGTGGTGTCCATTTGGTATCGCAGTTTAATTAAAGAATACATTTTTTACTCTCAATTTCAACAACTCATTAGTGCGTTAATTTTTTTTATTCTTTTAGTGATCTTTGGTTTTTAGTATATGTAATCATTCAACTTAAAAGGGGCACGAGTGTACGCCTTCTTTTTGTTTCCTTTGCGTTAATGCTTTTCTATGTCACACAATATTGTGTACGCAAAAATGGAGGACTCCATTTTTTTAATTAAGGATTCTCGATAATGAAGTCGTTTTTAATAAGAAGTATTTTAGGTTTCAGGTGGAACTTTTTTTTATATTAATTGAGCATTAAAATAAATACGGAACACCGGAGTTTTCCATAAAATTATACATTTTGCCTCTCAAATAGTAAAACTTATACAAAAAAAAATTATTCCGCTACAAGGAAGATTAATTAAAAAGAAAAATTACATAAATACACAACTTATTTTATCATATTTTCTAAAATTCCTTATCATTTGAAAAAACTACAAAAATCCCTATTCTCGGATACATCACTTTACGTGATGTATCGGTTGGATACATCACTTTACACGATGTATCGAGACGTTGAGTGATGTATCCGAAATCGAGACGCGATGTATCAAGACGTTGAATGATGTATTGAAATCAGGACATGATGTATCAGGATGTATCCAAATTCCACCAAATTGAAGGGAATTTTGCAATTTGGAAAAGAATAAGAATAGGATGTAATTAACTCGTAACACTATGAAATTTGTGTAAAATTCCCTAATTAAAAATCAACATAAAATAGGGTCAAGAGTGCAAATAATCCCTCCTTGTGTAAAGTGAGCCGGATAGTTTAACATGTTCTTGCATGTTACTTTTTCTTGTTGATTTAAAAATTAAGAAAAAAATTAGTATTGTTTTTTAGGGAAAATTACGCGAAATGACAAATTTCTAGAGTATATTATGTAATATAGCTATAGTTCGATTATTTTTAATACGTGACTAAAGTTTTGCAAAATTTTGCTATTCGATTTCCTAATTGTTTAAATCTAGAATTTGTATAATTCGGTCCCTAATTGTATAAATTCAGAATTTATATAATTCGGTTTCTGATTGTATAAATTCAGAATTTGTGTATGCTTACCCTAACTATTTGTATACGATTTATGAAAAAATCATAATAAATTATTCTGTTTGTATATTGGCAAGCGGAATATACAATCAAAAGTTCTAAAAAAAATTCTAAATGTATACATACAGAATTTATATATACTTACCATGTTTGTATATTCGCAAGCGAAATATACAAACAGACAGAAATATACAACCGCAACCTCCATAGCAAACAGAACTATAGCTATGAAGCGCAATTATCGAAACTATAACTATAGAGCCTTACTATGTCTATTATGTTTTGATATTTGTGAAATTTTCTTATAGTTTTTCCATGTAATTATGCAGACCTCAAAGAAAGTGGCCCTTGGGCTAGATGACCAACTACATAATTGGGCATACTTTTGGGCCGGCCCAAAAAAGGAACTTTCACTCAAATATTGGAATGAAGGCCCATATATCAATAAAATGTGTAACAAACAAAGTGAAAATGGAAAGAAAAAAAAAGGTGAAAAATAAGATTGAATTTAATACAATGCAAGTCTATGTCAACAAAGAACCAAAAATAGAAAGCACAAAAACCAAATTCTCCCTCTTTACATAAGTTCCTTCAAATATTTTGGAGCCTATATTAGCACCAATGGACTTCAATCTATGAAAGTCAATGACAAATGCCTTTGTTGAAAAAATGCACAAGGATTATATATCCACCGAAACTATTTTCAAATATCATTTTTCACTTTAAAAACAAAAATTGTTTTTTTTTTTTCAAATCTTGCAATGAAACATGGTCAAACGTCCACTTATACTTAACCACCTTCTTTTACTATTTCTACTTTTCAAATGTCTAAGACAATGAAATTTTGTAATAGTTAAGGTTATTATTAATAAAATTATTCTTCTTATTAAAACAAAACAAGTCATGACAAAAAAAAAAAAAGAAATTTGACATTGAATATTATCTAAAAATGGTAAAACTTAGAAAGGAGAAAGCTAAGTTTGGCTTGTAAGAATCATCTGGTTAAGACAAAGCAAAAAGAAGAAGAAGAAAAAAGAAATAAGATAGCATGCATTGAGAAAGTTTGCTTTGCTTCTACTACAAAGTACATTACATTACTTCTTATCTTTACAATTTATTTATTTTAATATCTTATCCTCATAGACAAACTTTAGTGAGGAAATTCTGTTTTAAAAAAATACTAAGTTATGAATACATATATAGTTACATATGCATGCCATACTAAGAAAATTGATTTCAAGCTAGTGTGTGTTATGTAGAAGAAAAATATTTTGGGCACTGTATAGGTGATTAAAAAAAAAAAGGAAAACCTACGTAATTAAACATACTTCATTACCATATACAGTATTATTACGTATGTTTTTCAAAATATTATGTATCTTACCACTATTTAAGAGTTTTCTATCATATATTAAGGAAGCTATACACTTACATACATGTATATTTGCAATCATATACACAAAAATAGGGAGAGAGACAAGCGAGATTGGGAGGGAGGTGAGCAAGATTCGTTATGTATCTCAGATACATCTGAATCACATTAGATACATATATCGTATGTAACTGATGTAATTCGCATGTATCTGAGATATCATATACATAGAATAGTGGCAAGTGAGATGGGAGAGAGGCTAGCGAGATTTGTTATGTATCCCAGATACATGCGAATCTACTTGGATACAATGTATTTAGAACAAATTGCACCTAATTTTGACCCAATGTATCCTGAGATACATGTATGTGGACGTATGTAGACGTATCTGAACGCACCAAAATCTGATAAGATACGTAACAATGTAAACTAGAGCGTATCTAAGTAATTAGCTTGTTTGCTAGTGAAATTTATGTAAGTTATACTAAAAAAAATTCAACTAAAATGGTCGTAAATATAAGTGATGTATCGATATTGTATAAAAATATATAAATATATATGTGATATATAACTATATATTTTACAAGCCAAGTGAATGCTGACAGGTCATTGGTCCAACACAGTAATGATGAAATATGAAGAACTATCCAGTATAACCTTATTTTTCTCATATATTGCATGTATTAGAACTTAGAAGAACACTTTGCCTGTAATAAATGATAATTGAGTTATTTTAGAAAAAGAATTTTGACCTGTTAGTAGTCTTAAGTAGCAAAATAAGTGAGGGTTTTACTTATTTTCTTATATTCGATGAAACATAATAAGAAAATATTATCTTAAAAGTATTGGTATATAATCTAAATAAATACTATAGGAGGTAGACTGGAGAGTGAGAAAAACACAATCAACATATAATAATAATGCCACTTATCGAATTTAATTTTCCTATTTTCACTAGAGAAATTATTTTTCTCTTTCTAAGTAAGTTTTTCTTAGAGAGCATATTTTCCAAATTTTTTTTAACTAATTGAACATTTGATACTGAACACACCCTTAATCTTTTTTTTGTTCTTTTCAAAAATTTCAAGTTAATCTACTACATTGCAAATGATATTGTGACAATTTATTTTTATTTTTTAAATAAACAACCTGATGCACTAAGCTTTCATTATATATGTACGAAATTTAAGAAAGGACCAAACCATAATGATATATTATAATATTATGATTGAACACGAAGTATATATGTTAACGAGACTGGTGGAAAACTTGGCCCTTATTTCCCAATGTAAGAGATGGATTATAAGCATCATTTACGTTTATAATTATGTAATAGTGAACCGTTCTTTACATGTAAAATTCATTTATTTAATGATGACTTTCTCGATTGAGTTTAAGTTTTATGAACTATAAATATGAGAAATTTTTATACTGTCAAATCACTTTTTTATTATTATTATGACAATTGACAAATAACTTGTCTTATTTTAAAAATTATAGTACTCATAGTTTATGGAGAGTTACCTATACCGCTATATGCTATAGATATTAATCTTTGGAAATTTAATATGGTGTAAGAAATTTCTTATACTAACAAGATATATAATTTAAATTATTGTCGATTGATTTTATCCTTTAAAGTCTTGTACTAAAGGATATAATCATACGTCTTAAACAATGGTGGATTCACCCTTGTATTTTTAGGTTAATCTGAATCTAATATTTTTTACTTGAAGTATAAATTTATTTGTAAAGTTCAACAAAATTGTAACAAATACTAGATATGAACTCATAACGATAAAAATATAAAGGGTAATTGCTAAGAATCTGAAAGATTATATTAAAATTATAGAGTTGACATCGATCCTTAATCCACCTCTGTTCATAAAGCGTGAACTACTTTAATTAACTACCAAAAGAGCATGACAACTCGAGTTAGACGAGACAAAGATGTAATTTCATCAAAGCTCAATCGGACCCGAGAGCTGGACAGAAGACAAGCCACATTGTGATACCTCGTGTAAGTTGAAGTCAATGACGACCTGAATTCACTAGCTTCTTGCTATTGTTTGTTATAACTTTGGGAGAATCGACATAAATTTCACTAGTTTAGGAGCTAATTACTTAGACACACTCTAGTTTGCAATATTATGTATCTTACCATATTTTGGTGTGTCCAGATACGTCCAGATACATGTATCTCGGGATACATTCATGTGGTCAAAATTAGGTGTAATTTGTTCTAGATACATTATATCCAAGTGGATTCACATGTATTTGAGATACATAATAAACTTGCTCGACTCTCTCCCATCTCGCTCGCCACTCTCTTTTGTATCTGGGATCCCACATAGATGCATGCGGATCACACAAGATACATACTGTTGACACCCAATTTTGACCGACCTAACCCTTTCGAAAATGCTATTTGATTAAAACACGTATTTTTTGAAACATATTTATGTTTTAAAATTTTAATCGATTTCGTCTAAAAAATATATAATTATTTATTATATTTATCGATAGTTAAACTCGAAATAATTAATTTCCTTATTTTATTTAAAGATTTTAAAACTAAGTTATGTTTATATAAAATATTATATGATATGTAGTATTTTATTAATTGAATAGCATCTTCCTGAGCTTCCCCCAAAATCATTTAAATTTCAGCCTACCTTATTCTAATTTCTTTCAATTTCAGCCTATTCAATTCCAATTTTATTTCGTTTCTAGCCCTTTCTCATTTCAATTCTAGCATGTCCTAGTTTAATTCATTTCAATTATAGCCATTATTGATTTCAATTTTGGCCTATCCTTATTCCAAATTTTCAAGATTTCAAATCTTCATTTAATCTCATCCGTCCATCAAATTCCAAAATAATCGTGGCCCTCCATCTCACT